>JAODAL010079160.1:0-12671 GCA_025379985.1 Phyllomedusa bahiana | reverse complement strand
GGGGTAACCAACAAAAAACAGCCTTCTTGATGAAATCAGGGGTTATATGTATTAAATTTTAAAAGATTTAAAATTATCGAGAGAGGAATGAAACAAAATTTGAATATAAGTTTGATAGTTTGATAATCTTTTTAAATTTTAGGGGCTTTTTTCTTGTTTCTTCAAATTTAAAATTTTTGTGTAATATTCTGTATGAATTTTGACTGGTAAAAGGGAAATGTTTTTTTACTTACATCATAATATTTGGCAAAAGGGGCATTTGGTCTGACCATGGCATTTGAATAACAGGTCTAGCTGTGCTTGTTTAAGGTTTTAGATTAGGTAATAAGGCAGATGTCAGAGTATTCTTTTTTATTTTTTGGTAGTGGGGGGGTGTCATGATTTTAAAAATTTAAATGGTTTCTTTACTTTAAAGACATGATTGGTTAAAACCTATATCTAGCTTATATTTCTTTGTTGGATTGAAATATGCCTACTTTCTGTTGATCACGCCTATCCCCTTTAAAAAAAATCATGTCAGTCCTAATAAAAGCATTCTAATCTTTTGAATAGAACACGTGATTGTTTGATGTTTGAAGGTGTGGGGGGGACAGAGGGTTGCAAAAGAAAGGATATCTACATCAACACATACTCAGTTGCTGAGGCCTACGGTCTCTATCTATGTGTACACAGGCAGCGTAACGATTACTGTTATAGTGTACACTAGACAGTAATAATCATTACAATAGAAGAAACTTCATACTAGCATTGAACTTTTTCAGTCCACAATTTGAGAAGGAATAAAAAGAACAATGTGGTGCATATATGAAAACAATACACAGTAACTAATGAAATGATTCCAGCTATATTTTTTTTTTTTTGTGTTTGATCTAGGGGACAGGCTGATTATAAAGGGATCCTGTGCAACAGTGCGAAAGTAGGCCCTTTTTCAATAATTAGTAGAACATAATTAGTAGAACATACAAAAATAATGTAATTATAAGGTATGTGTTACGGGAGCTCCTGCGACCCTCACATTGGGTTGTGGTCGAACTCGTACCTCTGGGTTCCCACGCTCCTAGCTTGTGCCTATCGAGGAAAAAAATTGTTTCCCAATGTTCTTGTTTTACTTGTACCCCGATCTCCTTGCTTTCCCTACTTTGAATGAGATTTCCCCTCTGCCGTTTTTCCCGCCCGTCCCCAAATATGAGGGGTTCTCTGCAAATTTTTACTGTATACACCCCGGGCCCCCCCAGGCAAGTTGCACCAGGAGTAGCGACCTGGGGTCACCTGTCGGAGCTCTCTGTTGCGACTTAACACCATTGCTTGCGGTGGCTCAATAGTTCCACTACCTCCAGTTGTTACAATATGTGTATTTAGACAACTTAAAAAAAAAATATATATATAACATAACATTTCTTAATTTTTTTATTAAATTAACTACCGTAAATGAGACCATCTCTTAACTTTAAAATACACGTCCAACTGTTCAATGTTTCAGTACTTTTTGCACAGCTTGCTGATAATAACTTGTGGAGCTTAATGGTAATATTCACAACAGGTCTGTTACGTTTCAAGGCTTTATTAAGGCAAAAACAAAACTGTACATGAAACATAGGACAACCGTATTCAAATGTATTCAAGGTGGGTAAGTGGATCCTTGGGACCATGGAGGCAGTACTCAACCTACGTGAAATGCCCTGAAAAGTCCAAGAAAACAAGGCCTAGGAGTTATGGACAAGGAAGCTGCAGACGAGGACAGGGGGTACTTGGACCACCAATGGGACTCTAGAACACAGTACAATCAGGAGGGACAGCAGAGGCACATGACACTGCCAGGAGAAAAAAGAACACAGGAACTCTTCGGCACTGTCAGGAGGAACAACAGAGGAACTCGTCAGCACCGCCAGGAGGAATAGCACAGGAACTTGTCAGCACCGACATGAGAAACTGCATAGTAACTCGTTGGCACCACCAGGAGGAACAGCACAGTAACTCGTCAGCACTGCTAGGAGGAACAGCACAGGAACTCGTCGGCATCGCCAGGAGGAACAGCACAGGAACTCGTCGGCATCGCCAGTAGGAACAGCACAGGAACTCGTCAGCATCGCCAGGAGGAACAGCACAGGAACTTGGCACCACCAGGAGGGACAACACTGGAATACAGCATTGCCAGGAGGAACTGCATAGGGTCATGGTACAGACAGAATGAACTCCATGGGGATACAACACAGAGCGGACTCAGGGGCTTGATGCAGTGAAGCAGGCATTAACCCAACAAAACAAATACTCAGGCCCTGACTGTTGGAAGCCTTTTAAAGGAGTCAGCAGGAGAGGATACATTGCACTTGGACAAGCCCTGTTGGAGGAGTTAACTGCTGCAATGCTGAACAGCAGAAAAAAATTCTAACCTGCAATATCGAGCACACAGTTGCATGCAGGCAGGAGGCAGAGGAATTTGCAGATCATGACAAGATGTTTGACCTCTGAATCACCCAATACATTAGGGAATCAATTTGAATTGTGGTTTAAACATTTGTCCTCATCATGCTGTTCACATTTTGACACTATGAGACCAAGTCAATACCTTTCAATTAATCAACAATACCTATTCACTACGAGACTTCAAGCAGGATGCTTTCAGACAGAAGTGGCCAATGAGCTTCGAGAAGGGGTGTCAAACTCATTTTCACTGGGGGCCACATCAGCCTCACGGTGTACCTTAAAGGGCCAACTTAATTTTAGAACTGTGTAAATGGAATTTCTCCTTAACTGTTATATTTGTACAGTATTGCTATTGTAATTAGCCCTTTGAGGGCAACCAGGAAGAATATATTGCCCCCCCCAGAGGTAGTTTAGGTACATATGACCCTTGTAGGTAGATAAGTGGGAATAAAGCCCCCTGTAGATGACAGTTATATCTGCACATGTAGGTAGATAGGTATTTTTTCCCCCTGTAGCCAGGTAATATGCCCTTTGCTGCCATGTGATATGCCCCCTGTAGCCAGGGATATGCCACACATAGCCCCCCTGTAGCCAGGGAGATGCTCCACATAGCTCCCCAGTAGCCAGGGAGATGCCCCGTATAACCCCCTGTCGCCAGGGATATGCCCCACATAGCCCCCTGTAGCCAGGCAGATGCCCCACATAGCCCCATTTAGCCAGGCAGATGCCCCACATAGTCCCCTGTAGCCTGATAAATGTCCCATATAGTCCACTGTAGCCAAGTAGATGCCCCATATAGATCTCTGTAGCCTAGTAGATGCCCCATATAGCCCACCAGTAGCCAGGCAGATGCCCCATATAGCCTCCCAGTAGCAAGGTAGATGCCCCCTACAGCTAATGAATATAAAATAAAAAAAAAGGTACTCACCTCCTCATTGTCCATGCAGGGGCGGGGGCAGGTCTCTGAGCTGGTGTACGGTGTAAGAGGTGTGATGTCATCACGCCGCTTACGCCGTCACACAGCTCCCAGGGATCTTCTAGGCCGACAGAGGCTGCCAACCGAGGAGATCTAGTATCGCAGGGGGTGTGAAGAAGGCGGTGTGTCATGGCCCCCGCGATGCTGTATGTATGTACAGCGCTCACCGAGCGTTGTACATACAAAAGGAGAAGGTCGGAGGGAAACAATCCCACCTGCCTTATCCCTGTACCAGCAGCTGCACCGAGTGTGCAGCTGCCGACTGACTCTGCACGGCCGTGGTGAGTCAGAGAGATCGCGGGGGGCCGCGGGCCGGAAAATACAAGGCCGTGGCCCGGATTTGGCCCGGGGGCCTTGTGTTTGACACCCGTGGCTTAGAGTGTCACAGAGTGTCATCATCAGGTTGCAACAGAGATAGAGAGAGACTGGAAGAAACAATGACTAGTGGAACTGGATGATGAATGCCATAAAACTCCAGGCACGGTTAAGGGAGGTAAGAGGAAACCAAGTGTCACATCAGACAATTCATGACCATTTAAAGCAACATGGCCTGCGTGCTAGACGACTGGCATGGGTACCTGACTTGGCTAATGCACAGCGCTCTCCTTGTCGTCTCCAGCATCATTGGCGGCTATCATTTCTGCTCAGAGTGAATAGACTTTTTTCACTGAACAGCACTGAGAACCACTGGTCCCTCATCCAGCGTAGATGCTCCCTTGCCCATGCAAGACAATGATGCCTGTGCCTGATGGTGTGGTCAGGTCATAAAGCATTCAGAAAATGCTGATTTTAAATGGTTACAAATGATCTGTCATGACACTAGGTTGCCTCTCACCTCCCTTAAAAATGAGTTATGTGGCATTCATTATTCAGTTCCCAGGTCATTGTTTACAATGAAGCGATCATCATTGTGCGATGTAGCTAAAGGACATCCACTTTTTTGCTTTTCTGTGTCTGTTTGAGTCTCTCTTTGTCTTTGTTGCAACCTGCTAATAACATTCTGTGACACTCTAAGCTCAATGGCCACTTCCATCTGAGCGTATCCTTGTTACACTGCGCACTGCGGTCCAACTTCCGGACTGTGACCACGTTCGCCACACAGTTCCTGGCATGCCTTGCGCCCCGGTCTCCACCTCAGACCGCAGGCATACCCGCCTGCAACGTTCGTTCCACTCCGATCTACAATGAGCGTTTGAGTTGTTTCCACAGTGAGAAATGGACGGATCCTGGAGATGTTCTTGAGGTGCAGGTGACAGGAGCGGGCAAGGGATATAGGGATTGGATATAAGGAGTGAAGGACAGATCAAAATCTAGTATAACCCCGAAGGCAGGCCTGATGCCTAGGAGTTACGGTATTGCCAGACACTGAAACAGAAACAGCAGGGTGTGGTCGTTTAGTAGACGACGGGATTACAAGAAGTTCAGTTTTAGTGAGATTGCACTCTCTCTTTCTTATGCCTACATATAGACCTATATTGTACATAAAATATGCAAACACATGAACAATAAAATACACTCACCTCTAAAACATCTAAACATATTTGTCAAAAATTCATATGTACTTAAAAACTAATAAATATAAAAATATAAAATCAAAAGAGAGACAGACTACTTTGGCTTCATGTCCTCCATTCTCATCATATTCCTCTGACTTTGTGTCTTTCCTTATCAGTTTCTTTCTTCTTCTCTCTTATCGTCTCCCTCCTTAGCCTCTGTGTCTTCCCCTCTTAATCTCAGTGTACTTATCTCTCATCCTCCTATTTAGCTTCTATGCCTCTATTCTCATTCTCCTCAGCCTCTATCATCTCCTCACTCATTCTCTTACTCATCCTCCGTGACTCCCTTCTCATCCTCCTCAGCCTCTGTGCTGACCTTCTCTATCATCTTCCTCCTTAGTCTCCATGTACTCCTCCCTCTTCCTCCTTCTCAGTTTACATGACCTAATCTTTTATTCTCCTCTGTCTCCTTTTCTTTCTCACACATCCCCCATTCTCAGTCTTCTCTGTCTTTCACTTTCATCATTTTACTCTTTAGCATTCCAGTTCTCCTCTGTTACCCTCATTTTTAATCTCCATGTCCTCCTCTCATCCTACTTACAAACTTCTGTGTCTTCACTTTTATCCACCTCTGCTTCCATTTTTTTTCTCTCATTATCTTTCTTCTAAACCTTTGTGTCTGTTTTTCTCATCCTTCTCAGTCTATGTGTGGTAACAGAAGTTGCTTCACTCAGTGTCGGACTGGGGAGTCTGGGGCCCACAGGGGAGTTGATCTTGGGGGGCCCACCCTACTGTACATGAAAATATTACCGGCCTCTCGGACATAAATACGACCATTTTACCTCATAATACAGTGTTCAAAACAGAACTGTATTGTGTAGTACAATAGCAAGAGATCTGTCTGTCTCACATATCTGTCTGTCTCACACATCATAGACACAGGGCTAAGTAGCTCCATCCATATCCCCCTCCAACCACATAAAATTTTCCCCCTCCACCCGCATACAATATCCCCCTCCACCCGAATACAATATCCCCCTCCAACTTTTCCCCTTTGTCACGCCCCTCACCACCAACAAAAATAAACCCCAGCAAGAAAGTTAAAGTGTAACTCCTATCACAGGGTCAGGTGTTCCCTTAATTTTAACAATCAGAGACACGTGTACGCTGCCACTAAACTAACGCCGATATAACCTACAACACCGCCATATAGAGGTCAGACAGCAGCTCAGGCATAACCTACAACACCGCCATATAGAGACCACATAGAGGGGTCCGGGACACCAGCTCGGGTATAACCTAAAACACCGCCATATAGAAACCACATAGAGGTCAAAACACCAGCTCAGGTATAGCCTACAAAACCGCAATATAGAGACCACAGAGGGGTCAGACACCAGCTCAGGTATAGCCTACAACCCGCCATATAACCCCACAATAGAACGTCAGAACACCACCCTCACGGTATACACCCTTAAAAACAACAGCCATATAGAACCACAGAGGTCAGACACCAGCTCAGGTTATACAACCCCTAAAACCCCACAACGACAATTCGGAAACCAAACACGTGTGGTCAGAAAACCAGCTCAGGTATAGCCTACAACACCGCCATATGATCGACACCACTATTATGTAGGTCACGAGAAACCCCACTGGGATCCTCCAGTTATAAACCTACAACACCGCCAGAAAATAGATAAACCACATAGAGGTCAGACACCAGCTCGGGTATAGCCTACAACACGCCATATAGAGCCACAGAGGGTCAGACACCAGCTCAGGTAACCTACAACACCGCCATATAGAGACCACATAGAGGTCAGACACCAGCTCAGGTATAACTACAACACCGCCATATAGAGACCACATAGAGGTCAGACACCAGCTCAGGTATAACCTAAAAACACCGCCATATAGAGGTCAGACACCAGCTCAGGAATAACCTACAACACTACCCATATAGAGACCACATAGAGGTCAGACACCAGCTCAGGTATAAACCTACAACACCACCATATAGAGTCCACATAGTGATCAACACCAGCTCAGGTATAACCAACAACACCGCCATATAGAGACCACATAGAGGTCAGACACCAGCTCAGATATAACCTACAACACCGCCATATAGAGACCACAATAGAGGTCAGACACCAGCTCGGGTATAACCTACAACACCGCCATATAGAGACCACATAGTGGTCAGACACCAGCTCAGGTATAACCTACAACACCGCCATATAGAGACCACATAGAGGTCAGACACCAGCTCAGGTCACATCACATTACAGTGAATACAGCACTGATCCAGTATAGAAGTAAAATCAGGGACTCACCGGAGATGTCAACTGATGAGTCGTTCTTTTCCCTTCTGCATCTGTTCCACACCGCCATGATGACTTGTCCCGGCCCAAACCACTCACCCCTGCAGAATTACACAAAAATATTTTTAAAAATCCTACTTTTCCAGCATCTCTTTATCTTTTTCCCACCTCTGAAACAAACACCCAGGGGTGAGAGAGCGGGGACAAGCCATAACTTAGAGGCCTGGTATCCTACGGGGTTGGAGGGTGGGGATAGGACTAACCCCCTGGAGATAATGCAGAAGAATACAGGCAGGGTTAAGGGCCCCCTTTAGGTAGTATACTGGCAGTTAGGGGCCTCCTTTAGCTAGTGTGCAGGAAGTCAGGGCCCCCCCTTTAGCTAGTGTGCAGGAAGTCAGCCCCCCCCCCCTTTAGCTAGTGTGCAGGAAGTCAGCCCCCCCCCCTTCTAGCTAGTGTGCAGGAAGTCAGCCCCCCCCCTTTAGCTAGTGTGCAGGAAGTCAGCCCCCCCCTCTAGCTTGTTTGCAGGAAGTCTGCCCCCCCCCTTTAGCTAGTGTGCAGGAAGTCATCCCCCCCCCCCCCTTTAGCTAGTGTGCAGGAAGTCAGGGCCCCCCATTAGCTAGTGTGCAGGAAGTCAGGGCCCCCTTTAGCCAGTTTTGCAAAGGGAAGTCAGGGCCCCCCCTTTAGCTAGTGTGCAGGAAGTCAGGCGCCCCCCCCCCCCTTTAGCTAGTGTTCAGTAAGTCAGGGCACCATGTAGTATTTAAGCAGCCAGGTCCCCCTTAACGTACACAGGGCCCCCTTAAAGTACACAGGGCCCCCCTTTAGTTAATCAGGGCCCCCCTTTAGTTAATCAGGGCCCCCCTTTAGGTAGTCAGGGCCCCCTTTAGGTAATCAGGGCCCCATTAGGTAGTCAGCCCCCCTCCCCCCTTTAGGTAGTCAGGGCCCCCTTAAGCAGTCAGGGCCCCCTTTAGACAGTCAGGGCCCCCTTAAGCAGCCAGGCCCCCCTTTAGGTAGTCGGGCCCCCCTTTAGCAGCCAGGGCCCCCTTTATGTAGCCACGGGCCCCACTGTTAGCCAGGGGCCCCCGAAGAAGCCAGGGGCCCCCTGAAGTAGCCAGGGGCCCCACTGTTTGCCAGGGCCTCCTGGAGTAGCCAGGGGCCCCCGGAAGCTGCCACGGGCCCCACTGTTAGCCAGGGTCCCCCCTGTTAGCCAGGGCCTCCTGAAGCAGCCCTGGTCCCCACTGTTAGCCAGGGCCTCCTGAAGTAGCCAGGGTCCCCACTGTTAGCCAGGGCCCCCTGAAGTAGCCAGGGTCCCCACTGTTAGCCAGGGGGCCCCTGAAGAAGCCAGGGTCCCACTGTTAGCCAGGGGCCCCCTGAAGTAGCCAGGGTCCCCACTGTTAGCCAGGGGGCCCCTGAAGTAGCCAGGGTCCCCACTGTTAGCCAGGGGCCCCTGAAGTAGCCAGGGTCCCCATGTTAGCCAGGGGCCCCCTGAAGTAGCCAGGGCCCCACTGTTTGGGCCCCAAAAGGGGCCCGTTTTTCCCCCCGAAGTACCGGGCCCCCACTGTTTGCCAGGGGCCCCCTGAAGTAGCCAGGGCTCCCACTGTTAGCCAGGGGCCCCCTGAAGTAGCCAGGGGTCCATTAGGTAGTTAAAAAAAATTAACAAACATCCACTTACCTCGCGCCCGCTCCAGCCACTCCGTGCTGGCGCCGGCCTCTAGTGCTGCCCTGCATAGGCAGCGCGGTGATGTGACGTCACTGCGCGCCTACGTCAGCCGTAGGGGCCGGCGCCCGGCAGCCTGAAGGCCGAGCGTCTTCAGCCTGCCGGGGAGATCAGCGGAGAGCGGCGCTAGTGGCGCTGTGCTCCGCTGACACCGCGCAGCCCCGGGAGTCGGGGACATTAGTCCCCAACACCCGGGCCCCCGGGCTCTGGGCGTCGGGAACGCAGGTCCCGGGCGCTCAGGGACCGGATTGCCGGACGGGCCCGGGGGAGCGACGGCACTGCCTCCGGGGCCCACAGCGGCTCGGGGGGGCCCACCGGGGGCCCCCCGGTCCCCCGGGGGCCCATTCCGACCGGGGCCTTTTCACTTGAAAAAAACACATCCGGTGCAGGTTGCACTTTTTTGTTTCATTCTTTAAAGAGGGGGAAAACTGTGGATTGAACCCCTTTAGTAAAATGGGGCAGGGTTTGCCCCTGCATGAATATAACCCAACCACATAAATTTACCTTTAAATTAAAATTTTTTTAAATGGGGTCTGATTCGTGTGGAAAAACCTTTTGGATACAAATCCCTTTTTTGGGTAAAAAAAGTAAATTGCTCCTTCCTAGTTACCTACAGTTATGCAGTTTGTCTGAAATTGGGCCCTGTGTCAGTCTATAGAAATAAAAAAAAAGGGGCGCCACAATCTTTAATTAGCTATCACCTGCAGCTTTTCTGCCCTGCCCCTCTGCCGGGTTTTCTCACTGCTAGTATTCAGAGTTTTGTAGCCCCTAAACTTTTTTTTTTTTTAAAATTTAGGCGTCCCCAAATTTGGGGATGTGAAATAAATCCCAGGGCGCACACATATAAGTATAATACACAAAAAATGTAACTAAGTTAATAGGGCTGAAAACCAAAAAAGGATGGGGCCCCCAAAACCCATTTATTGTCTTTAAAAAAAAATGGGCAAAAAATTTTTAAAAACCAATAAAAAAAAAAAAATCCCCAAAATTTCCTTCCATAAATAAAGAAAACCCCAAAAAAATTTGGGGGCAATATAGCTGAAAACCCCCAACCCCCCTTGTTCCCTACTAAAAGGAAAAAATTTTTCCAGCCCCAAAGGGTGGGGCCCCCCTTATCCTGGGCCCCATAGTTTTAAATATATTTACCCGGGAAAATTAAAAATTTTAAAAATTACACAGGTGTCTCACAGAAGAAAACCCCAAAAAATCCCCCAATTTTTGAAAAATTTTTGAAATTAAAAATCTGGATGGGCGAATTGTTTCAAAAACGAAGTGGAATTTTTTTTAGTTTTTAAAGGAAAATTTTCTTTTATGAACAAAGTCAATTTTGGGGGGTTACTACCCCCCGTGAAGGGAAGTGTGCTTTTAAATTTGATAAAATGGGCTGCGAGCACTTTGGCGTTAAAAGGGAAAAAGCACCCCGGAGGAAGAAAGGCATGCCTGCATGACATTGCGGAAAAGGGAAGCCAATAAAAAGCCGGCGGGTTTTCTGTCCGTCACCCCCAATATATAAGTCCCGGGGCCCCCGCCGCGGGGCAGCCCACAATCCTCTCACCTGTACGATTGGGAAGGTGCTGTTTGCGGCTCTTTTTAATAGCTCTTATTTTGAAGAAAATTTTTTTTTTAAATACAGCGATTTTTGGGGGGGGTGTCTCACCCTTGTCTCAGAGACTGTTCTCTTAATGTTCTATTTCTGATTTTGTGGGTTTGGGATCTGAACCCATTGTCCCTTTTCCCCAATGAATATACATTTTAATGCTTTTCTGCTCACTGCACATTGAATATCCGGGGGGTTTCTAAACCCTTTTTTATGTTGTTTCATTTAAAAAAAAACAGCTTTTTTACAATAAAAAAAAAGCCATTTTTCATTTGGGGGGCGTAATTTCCCTTTTTGCGAAATTTTAACATCCAGGGGTTAATTAAAATTTTTTTTTCCTCTTTTTGGGTGTAGCGTAGAAAAAAACGCCATTGAAACACCCCTCCCAAAAGCTCGAAAGTTTGTGGTTCTAAATTTGTTTGGGGGGAAAATTTTTTAAATCCAGGGGTTTTTAAATTAAGCGTTGTTTTTCTGCTGTGGTAAATTTAAAAAAAAACCGTTTTTCCACCCCCAAAAAAATTTAATTTTTTTCCCCCCCTGCAGCCAAATTTCACAAGCAAAGGGGTTTAAATTTTTTAACAATTTTTTTCTTTTGTTGTGTAGCGTAAAAAAAAAACACGCCATTGTAACCGCTAAAAGCTCGGTTTTTGGTTGCTCAATTTTTTTGGCACAATTTACATGCAGGGTTAAAAAAAAACTTTGTTTTTTGCTGTGGTGACAAAAAAACCATCTTTCACCGCCAAAAAAAAAATTTTTTCCTGTAGCCTAATTCACAAGCAAAGGGAAATAATTAAAAAAATTTTTTTTCTCTTTTGTGTAGCGTAGAAAACACCCCCTTTTAAAACACGTACAAAGCTCGTAGTTTTTGGGTTGCCAATTTTTTTGCGCAATTTACGTCCGGCGGGTTAATAAGCTTGTTCGCTTTTTGGTGACTAAAAAAAACCGTTTTCACCGCCAAAAAATAAATTTTTCCCTGTAGCCAAAATTTCAAAAGCAAAGGGGATAATTACAATTTTTTCCCTCTTGTTTGTAGGGGAAAAAACACGCCATTGAACACCTAAAAAAGCTCGTAGTTTTTGGTTGCTCATTCTTTGCGCAATTTACGCCCGGGGGGTTTAATTTTAAGCGTTTTTCTGTTTTTTTCGGTACTAAAAAAAAACCCGTCTTTCACCGCCAAAAATTAAATTTTTCCTGTACCTAAATCAAAGGAAGGATAATTAAAAAATTTTTTTTCTCTTTTTTATGTTACGTAGAAAACCCATTGTAACACGCAAAAACTCTATTTTTGGTTGTCAATTCTTTTGCGCAATTTACGTCAGGGTTTAATTAACGTTGTTCTGCTGTTCGGTGACAAAAAAAAAAAAAATCCCCTTTCACCCCCAAAAAAAAAAATTTTTTTCCTGTAGCCTATTCACAAGCGAAGTTAATTAAAAATTTTTTCTTTGTTGTGTACGTAAAAAAACACGCCATTTAAACACGCTAAAAAGCTTGTAGTTTTTGGATGCTCAATTTTTTTGCGCAATTTACTTCCGGGGGTTTAATTAAGTTTTTTTCTGCATTTGTACTCAGTAAAAGAAACTTTGTTTTTCACCGCCCAGAAGAAATTCTGTAGCATAATTTTATATCCAAGGTTAATTAAGCCTGTTTGTGCTTTAAAATTCAGTAAAATTACAGAGTTTTTAAAAAGCACATACAAGTCAATTTTTCCTCCCATTTGTGGAGAGAATTTATACCAAAGGGTTACCCAAGCTTTTATGGTTCTTTGGGGTCAAAAACAGGGTGTGATTTTTCATTACAAACTTCCAAACAGTTCTGTAATTTTTGAACAAAACAGCATGTCAACAGAGAGGTGGGGAGGCTCTTCCCCCGAGTGGCTGAGCACAAACAAATTCCCGGCCCCGGTCCAGCCGCAAGGGGAAAGTTGCAGCAGGGGTTTACTTGTGAGGTACAACTGCCGCTGTCACTAGCGGCCCCCGTGCTAAAATAGCAACCCAAGGGTTCTTGATTGGTTACTAGGGATCCACTTCCTCCAGATGACTCTGACAACCCCCCCAAGAGTTTTGGGGGGAACGTCGACAAACCTTATTGGCATGGGCCCGGGGGGCGTTCAGCGGGGCCCCACCCTCCTCAAACCCGC
>JAODAL010079159.1:0-12671 GCA_025379985.1 Phyllomedusa bahiana | reverse complement strand
CTAAAGGCCTAATGCGTTCACCCCTCCCGGGGGAGTCGGGGGAAGCGCGGCTAGTGGGCTGTGCCCCGTGACCCCGGACCCCGGGAGTGGGGGGACTTAGCCCCCAACTCCCCCGGGGGTTCTGGGCGTCGGGACGCGGGGCCCCCGAGGCCCCAGTGACCGGAAATCGGGGGCCGGGCCCGGGGACGAGGCCTGCCCTCCGGGGCCCAGCGGCTCGGGGGGGGCCCACCGGGGGATTCCCCGGTCCCCCGGCGGCCAGTCCGAGCCTGACAACACCTCAACAACTCTTTCTGTACATACCTTCAGCAACTAACAACAATATTCTGTACACAGTGCAACAATTATGGTGACATGAAAGGGTTTTTCACTCTTTTCTGGCGTACAATGCACCTAACTGAGCCGGCTACGATGTCTAATGTGCCTAACGTATGGGTTAGGCGCATTGTTCGTAAGACTCGACACTTTCTAATGCGCCTAACATGAAGGGGTGTTCTGGGGGCGTTCTGGGGGCATGTCGCACCACACTTGTAATATTAGACACATACACTCACCGGCCACTTTATTAGGTACACCATGCTAGTAACGGGTTGGACCCCCTTTTGCCTTCAGAACTGCCTCAATTCTTCATCGCATAGATTCCACAAGGTGTTGCAACGATGCTCAATTGGTACCAAGGGGCCCAAAGAGTGCCAAGAAAATATTCCCCACACCATGACACCCACCACCACCAGCCTGAACCGTTGATACAAGGCAGGATGGATCCATGCTTTCATGTTGTTGACGCCAAATTCTGACCCTACCATCCGAATGTCGCAGCAGAAATCGAGACTCATCAGACCAGGCAACGTTTTTTTCCATCTTTTTACTGTCCAATTTCGATGAGCTTGGGCCAATTGGAGCCTCATTTTTCCTGTTCTTAGCTGAAAGGAGTGGCACCCGGGTGTGGTCTTCTGCTGCTGTAGCCCATCTCCCTCAAAAGTTCGCCATACTGTGCGTTCAGAGATGCTCTTTGCCTACCTTGGTTGTAACGGGTCCCCTATTTGAGTCACTGTTGCCTTTCCCATCAGCTCGAACCAGTCTGCCCATTCTCCTTTGACCTCTGGCATCAACAAGGCATTTTCGCCCACAGGACTGCCGCTCACTGGATGTTTTTTTTTTTCGACCATTCTCTGTAAACCTAGAGAGGTTGTGCGTGAAAAAACCCAGGAGATCAGCAGTTTCTGAAATACTCAGACCAGCCCTTCTGGCAAACCCAACAACCTGCCACGTTCAAAGGCACTCAAATCACCTTTCTTCCCCATACTGATGCTCAGTTTGAAACTGCAGGAGATTGTCTTGACCATGTCTACATGCCTAATGCACTGAGTTGCCGCCAATGTGATTGGCTGATTAGAAATTAAGTGTTAACGAGCAGTTGGACAGGTGTACCTAATAAAGTGGCCGGTGAGTGTATCTGAATGTGGTTCGGCAAAACTAGGTGCATTACTGCCCCGACAGGCAGACCTATCTCAATGTGGTCTGCCTGAGGAGTCGAAGTCGAGATAGATTTGCTGTAAGGGGCAAAAATGTCCAATATTTCTCAACTTACAGCAGTACATTAATAAAAAGTAAATATAATTATCAAACTGTATAAAATTTATTTATTTAATTTAATGAAAAATATGATCATATAAAATTAATATAAAATATATAATATCCCAAAAATATAAAAATATCTCCTATAAAATGTATTTAAAATTAATAGAATCTAAAACAAATTTTACATTAAAAAACCCATTGTTTATGTCGTTTAGATTTTTATATTTAACATTTTTACTAAATGAAATTTTAAATTTATTTTTCTGCTCTCACCCTTTATCCTACATACAGCAAGAACAAGCACAGCATAGGTATTACTGGGACCTGTGGTCCTCCAAGCAGGATCAGTACCATAGTTTCTATTCACTGACATGCTATTCTAATGATTTTTCTCTTATTTCCAGCCTGTCTATAACCTTAATATATGTTAGGCGCATTACTAATGCACCTAAGTTTCGTAATGCGCCAAACACATAGGCAAGATGAAATGCACACAAAGAAATTGAGAGTATCCAATAAAGGAATAGTCAGGGCACAGAAAGGAAACTACTAGATGTGCTAAATTAGCACTGGACTTGAATAAAAATAATAAAAACACTCTTCTTAATTTAAGAGAAGTCTTTTGTATTCACCTATTTATCAAGATGCATGACATACGTTTATAATACAAACATCTAAATAGGTGAACACCTCACAAGACTTTTAAAATACCAAACAGGCTACGCGTTTCATGAAGTCCATGCTTCAAATCCTCAGGTCTATTCACAAATGATAACATCCTCTCCTTTTATACCATATCCATTTAACATTCTAAAATATTTTAACTAAATCATTAATAAATGTATTAAAAACTACTATAATATCTATAATACCAATTCTATACTAAAAAACTACTTTTATATTATTAAATATATACCAATAGTGATTTAAAAGATTAAACATATGCAAATGCTGGTGGCTTCCCCTAGTGGGCTTCTCCTTATATTACTCCTTAACCACTTTCTACTCCGAGATAAAATGTAGGTCATTAGGTTACTAAAGTTCAAAAATTCTTCTAGATCAACTGAGACCTCTAGGGGCCAATTTAGTTTATTACATTCTAAAGATTCTACCTCTTTAGACTACAACCTCTGTTACTTCAATCAGACCATTAGGTTTTAAACTATTTAAATAAAAAATCCAAAACATCTCTCGTTTTTTGAGGACTTCATTCCTATTTGTTACGTTTATATTAATCATCTCTATAGGATACACCTTATCCCATAGAGATGATTAATGTAAACAAAAAAAATAGGAATGAAGTCCTCAAAAAATGAGAGATGTTTTGGATTTTTTATTTAAATAGTTTGAAACCTAATGGTCTGATTGAAGTAACAGAGGTTGTAGTCTAAAGAGGTAGAATCTTTAGAGTGTAATAAACTAAATTGGCCCCTAGAGGTCTCAGTTGATGTAGAAGAATTTTTGAACTTTAGTAACCTAATGACCTACATTTTCTCTCAGAGTAGAAAGTGGTTAAGGAGTAATAAGGAGAAGCCCACTAGAGGGAGCCAACAGCATTTGCATATGTTACTAAAGTTCAAAAATTCTTCTAGATCAACTGAGACCTCTAGGGGCCAATTTAGTTTATTGCACTCTATAAGATTCTACCTCTTTAGACTAAAACCTCTGTTACTTCGTTCAGACCATTAGGTTTCAAACTATTTAAATTAAAAATCAAAAACATCTTGTTTTTTTGAGGACTTCACTCCTATTTGTTACGTTTATATTAATCATCTGAAGTTTGTCCTGATAGCCTTTTGACAAGGCTGCCCTGGATTATGAAGTGGCTGCACGGAAGCTCTCTACACGCTAAAAACTGAGTTGCACCGGTCACATGTGCAACAAAAGAAGGTGAGAGAGTGATATGTAGATATGTCTCCCATTTTTATGTTTTAATAATGCTACATAAAAAAGCGCCTTTTTTTCTTTTTTCTTATCTCCTCCGTTTGTATCTCCTCTCCCCCTCTCTTTTGCCCCTTCTCCTTTCCTCCCTTCTTGGGAGTGTCGGAATATGTTTAACACATAGGCGAAGTGCATCGAACTTTACACACCATTTATGAACACACAAAAAACACTTTCATACATTCATGTGCATTATACACTGAAAATGATACTCGAATATTCACTTTGACGTGCCTTCCTTCATACATGTCGCCCTTAGTGAACAAAACAAAACTTTTGCTTGCACAAAAATCACATTGGGGAAAATTTTTTATTCATATTTACCAATTATCAAAACAAAAAAATAAGCGACACAAGAAGATACATTTTTGGTTCTTTGTCTTAACAGATGGTTGAACCTTATCTCGCAGTACTTCAGAATCAGAAGAATCAGAGGAACAGAGCTTGAATTTGTAAGATCTAAAGGTCTCACCTTGCTGGCCAGCATTTTTTCTTGGTTTGTTCTGCTCTGATGGTCCTCATTCCTCACAGTTAGTGTTGTTTGAACCATTCTAAAAATTCGAGAAGTTTTACTAGAACTTTACTTTTCTAGAACTTGAACTGAACCGTACATTTTACTGTTCGTTCGAGTAAAGTTCTAGTTCTACACGCCATTTTCAGTTTTGTTTTCAGTGGCTTTCTGCACTATTGGTGGCTATCCAATCACCTTTCTGCGCCTTTGGCGGCCATCCTATCAGTGCAGAGCACAGAGAAGTGTCAAAAACATCATCGCTGAGGTGTAGGGCATTGGCTGGTACAATCGAATGACCATGTTATATATTTTTCACTGTATTGCCTTGCAAATGCCATTTTCAGCTCACTCTCTGTACTGTACAGACTGCTCTTTATAGTTAGATAGCATTTTCCTCTCCCTAGACATCAGTAGTTAGGGAGTTTGGTATTGCTGGCTGCATCTTTCCCGCACCCAGAAGCTGTTATTTGGCGACATTTGTAGGCTCACGTAATGTCTAACTCTCATACACATGGATATATATTATACAAACTGCGTGGATTTTCTAAATCATGCTCAGTGCCAAAAGTTCAGTTTTTGCAGTTTTGGGGGTTCAGTAATTGTATAACACCGTCTCCAAATCTCATATGTGTCAAAGGGGCTTTAGGACCCCCTCAGGATGCAGGGCGCCGTAGCAGCTGCTACCGCTGCACCTCCTATAGCTATGCCCCTGATTGCAAGCTGTGCTCTCCTTTTCAGTTAAGCCATTGTAAGGAATGAAGTATTTTAGCCTCTAAATTTATTTTTGTCACTCTTAGAGCCAAATTGTCTTCACTAAGTTGTTCCACGTACCCAGTTTACTGTTATGGATGGTAATTACAGCTTCTCCTCACCTGTATAGGTATAAAAATTAACCTGAACATCTTCTCCCATTGACTTTAATGGGGTTCGAGTTCTAGTTCGAATAGAACCTCAAATCGAACCCACTAAAGTTTGAGGCTCTAATCGAACTAGAACTTTTTACTGCTCACTCATCGCTCTTCTCTAATCATGGTTTTGGGGTACAGCCCACCTTGCGCACACCAACGGGCCCCACCTTGGTCACCATTTTCTTGTCGCCCTAAGCCCATGACTCAGACCTTGTTGTGTTGGTTTCCAAATTCATGTTGCAAGGAAAAAATAACACCTGACATCCAGCATATCACCTGGTGTTCAAATCAGTCATGATTAAGGTATTCAAAGAAGTAGGAGAAAAACATCTTATCTTCACAATTGTTTACTGTTCTGTTGAATACCAAGAAAACAGGCTGTTTACCGAGTGGACCTTTTTATGGTTACCTAACAATTATTTTGGTTATTAAATACCAAGAGTGGACGTCTTATCAATCTAGGGGAATTTTATAGTCTTGGGAACCCTAGAAATTAATTGATGAAATATTATATTAAGTAATGTCAACAAAATGGACTTGTAATTTAGAAGAATTGGTGGGCAGAATGAAATTTTCTCCAGTCACCTCGCTGACGTCTGTGTGAAAATTACAAACACTTTCTTTTAAGACCAAGAAAACTAATTAAATAATTTAATCCTTTAATTCATTGACTTAGCAGTATAGTTTTACTCACACCTCTGGTTATTAGGAACTTCTCGGAACTGAAATTGCCCTTACCCTTGCTTGCTTTCTGAATGACAGATATGAAGGGGAAGCTGGCCTCCTATTTATCATCCTGATTCCCAAGCCCTGTAAGGCCCCACACAAGTTCAACACTACTGACCTATATCACTCCCTGATCAAGGCTAGAAGAGAGTTACCAAAATTCTAACTGACTGATTAAACAGTTTCGACAAAATATGAATGTGCAGGATCTACAGCCCTAGCTGCAATATTTGTGGGCAAAATATGCCGCAGGATGCCATATGGAATTGCTCAACCATATCTCATCTTGTATCCAGGCTAGAGGAAAACTAGAAACCCCGCTCAGTTGTACAATGTTCTTCCTTAAACTTATCCTTTCACTCAAATATTGTAATCACTTTAATCATCACTACCAGGGGCGTCGCTAGGCTGTTTTGTCCGGGGCTCGGGCCCCGAATAAAACCCCCTGTGCCCCGAACCTCCCGGGCTCCAGGCCGCTGCCATGGGCCTGGAGCACCGACTGGCCCTGCAGCTACATGTGCGTCCGCTGGACGCACATACAACTGCGGGCTTCTGTGGAGCAGAGAGCGAGCACTCCCTGCCCTGCAGACAGTGTCGGACCGTCTCCGGGTCCAACACATCGGGGCCGCGCCGGGTCCTCTTAGCGCTGAGGACCCGGCGCGGCCCCGTGCGACTCAGCTGGCAGCGGCGCGATGTAATGACCTCATCACGCCGCTGCCTGTCCTCGGGCGCACAGCGCGTCAAAGGCGGTGCGCCCGAGGAGCTGCGGGAGGAGCGCGGGCTGAAGAGGACAGAGCGCACTCGCCGGGGATGCTAAGGTGAGTATTAATGTTGTTATTTTTATAGCGTTTACCTGCCTCGGTGCCCTTATATACTGCCTGTGTGGCCCTATATACTGCCTGTGTGGCCCTATATACTGCCTGTGTGGCCGCCTATACCTGCCTGTGGCCCCCTATACTGCCTGCGGCCCCCTATACTGCCTGTGGCCTCCTATACTGCCTTTGGCCCCATATACTGCCTGTGGTCCCCTATACCTGCCTGTGGCCCCCTATACCTGCCTGCGGCCCCATATACTGCCTGCGGCCCCATATACTGCCTGTGGTCCCCTATACCTGCCTGTGGCCCCCTATACCTGCCTGTGGCCCCATATACTGCCTGTGGCCCCATATACTGCCTGTGGCCCCCTATACCTGCCTGTGGCCTCCTATACTGCCTGTGGCCTCCTATACCTGCCTGTGGCCCCCTATACCTGCCTGTGGCTCCCTATACTGCCTGTGGCCCCCTATACCTGCCTCAGTGCCCCCATATACTGCCTCAGTGCCCCCATATACCTGCCTGTGGCCCCATATACCTGCCTGTGCCCCCCTATACCTGCCTGTGGCCCCCTATACCTGCCTGTGGCCCTATATCTATATACCTGCCTGACATTGACCCTATATCTATATACCTGCCTGACATTGACCCTATATCTATATACCTGCCTGACATTGACCCTATATCTATATACCTGCCTAACTGAGGGGACTTATATACCTATAATTAAGGAGTTGCTGGAAATGTGAGGATTCTAAGATATTTGTGTCCAAATCTGCAGGGACGAGTATTGGCCGGGAGCAATCAGCATGAAGGTGTGAACCGGATGGAGAAGAAAAGGGAAAGTGAACGACGCTGATCAGAAATGATGTCTCCGGTGAGTCACTAAATGTAACTGCAGTGTAATCACTTATATTTCTGCAGAGCGTCTACATACAACTAGTATCTACCACTATATGGTCCCTGTATGGCGGTAATATATGTAATCAGAGCCTGTGTACAGCTGATGGTCACATATGGGGATTGCATTTGGTCAGGGTCTGGCAGGATTATTTGTTCCTTTGTAGTAATAGTTTAGGGTCTTGGTTTTGTAGGAGTGTTTTTAGTAACAATCATTTGTCTGGTAGATTTGCTCCATGTGTAGGTGTATGTTTTGGTGACTGTTTAGGGGTATTACACTGTCATACGGAGGTGAGGGGTTTTGAAAAAGTAAATTTGTCATTGGTGATTTTCATTGTGCAGTGACTGCTGAGGCAGGTATATAGATATAGGGTCACTCTATGTGGAATATGCTGAAAATTAGTGACAGGAGCAGAAGGTTTTTCTCTGTAAAAACACATCATGACGCAGTTCACAATTTGGCGTGAAAAATGTCATGTGAACCCCGTCCTACTGAACAAAACACAAAGGGCCCGGGCCCCGGATGTTTTAGGACCCAGCAACGCCCCTGATCACTACATTTCCACATACAGATTTTCATTTTATTCCAATTACTCTTCGTGGTGTGTTATTTTTTGGTCAATGAGTGTATCAGGATACATTTTTCCTCTTGTATTCTAAAAAATACATTAACATCTCTTCAAAATGAATGAACTTAATTCCTTTTTAATCCCTATCTAATCAAGGAACAAGTCAGAGATGCCCTGTCTCATGATTACTGTTCAAGCTATCCTTAGACCCACTTTTTAAGATATGAAAATTATCTCTCCTTTCCAGAGCATCCAAATAGACTGTCAGCTGTCAGGGACTGTCAGGGACGCACACAAAGACACAGCCAAGTGAGGCCCTGACACTGGTCCCAGCCTCTGTCCCTGCCTTTTGGGGAACCCGACTCCTTAATAGGCCGGCCCCAACCAGAAGACTGATGGCTGCACTGGTATAGGTGCGACACAGACAGGACAAACAGACACAGAACAATAAATGTAGTCGGGTGGTCAAAAGTCGGCAACAATCGGGCAGCAAGGTACAGATTCGTGAGACAAAGAGAATAACCGGGGGCGGTCCAAAGTCGGCAACAATACGGGCAGCGCGGTACAGAATCCTGAGACAAAGAGACTAACCGGGGTCCAAAGCGAAAGGTCAGGAGATCACAGAAGCAACAGAAGAAAGCAGGCGAACTATAGGGCAATGAGCCAAAATAGCAGGCAAGGCCAGAAAGGAAGCAGAGACCTTATATAGGAACAGATGAAAGGTAGAACTGAAGCAATAGGCAGAAGGAACAAAAGACCAGATAGGAGAAGAAGGCTGTCACTCAAGAAGGAACAAAAATTAACCACGAGTGTGCTGGAAGATTCCTGGCCACGGGCGTTGGCCAGGAATCAATCAGCACCTAGCACAAAATAAACCTAGTTCACACCAGTGATAAGAAACGTAGTCTTAAGTCAAAAACCATGGTTTATGTCATACTGCCCGTGGTCGGCGGCCAGAGCCAAAAGACAGGGTGTTTCAGGCACAATCATGACATCAGCATTTGCATTCTATTATACATGTCTAATCGCCTTCCTCTCTTCTGAGCACTTTTGTGACCTCAAACAATGTTGTTCCTAAATGGGTTTCTGGATGAATGCGAATAAAGCAGAAGTATTGCTTTTAGGAGGTACGACTAGCAGGCCTACTAGAACTGGGTACTTTTTGGCACTTTGCACCTTGATATAGCAAACATACATATTACATTTACATATTACAAACAACTACTTTTTGACATTTCTGTTCCTTCCAGAGAGCCAATAGTACAATAGTACAATGGTGGATACAGTATGAGCCTCCTTCACTCATCCTACAGTTCATTCTAGTTTTCCTTTTGATAGAAATATATATATATATATAATATAAAATATATATATATATTTTATATATATAAAATAATATAACTTGTAAAAAACAGAATACTGACCGGCACCAGCATGGTACTTTAAAGATTTAAATCACTATTATACAATGTGATACTTAGTATGAACAGTCATACTCTTTTAAGCTGCCAGTGTTGTTCAGTCATTAACGATAGAATTAGCATCCAGACATAGCATGTAACAAGAGTAGCGGGCGGCACTCACCGGTTCTTTAAACAGTGGTACTTTATTTAAAAATTTGCAAATTTGTCGGAACCTCTGGTGTATATACCAGTCACCATTAAATCTAAAGGCATTATGACTAGAGATGGGCGAATTTCCCGAAATTCGGTTCGTTCACTTCGCCGAATTTCTCGGCAAAAAATAACTTCGTTCCGAATTACTTCGGGACGAATCACGTTAAAAAACAGCTATTTCCAGGCTGCACAGAGCCTGCAGGGTGCTGTAGAATGTTGTTGCATGCTTAAATATGGAGAGGGAGCTTGGTTTGGTCTTCATACAATGTTGTGTTTTAGTATGACACGCAGATGACTGCCGCCGCTCTTAGAATCGCTTCACTCTAAAATTCCCTGGGCACTTAAGAGGGCAAAACTGACCAAAAAACTGAAGGGGGAATGTAGCCTGATAAAGTCATGGCAGCAACAGCTGGAAAAAAACAAGCTGAGGGCTCAGGTGGCAACATCAGTGACAGAGTGTGGAGGTGACGGCGGCAGCCACAGCAGCATGAGGTCAGACAGTGGCACAATGACATTCTGGAGGTGGCAAACACAGGAGTAGGCCAAAGTGTGGCAGAATGACACAGTGTGGAGTTGACGGCATCAACAACAGCAGCAGCATGAGGTCAGACAGTGACACAATGACATTCGAGAGGTGGCAAAAACAGGAGTAGGCCACAGAGTGACACAATGCCACAGTGTGTAGGTCACGGCAGCAGCCACAGCAGCAGCATGAGGTCAGACAGTGGCACAATGACAGAGTGTGTAGTTCACGGCATCAGCCACAGCAGCAGCATGAGGTCAGATAGTGGCACAATGATATTCTGGAAGTGGCAAAAAAAGGATTAGGCCACAGAGTGGGACAATGACTCAGTGTGGAGGTCACGGCAGCAGCCACAGCAGCAGCATGAGGTCAGACAGTGGCACAATGACATTCTGGAGGTGGCAAAAACAGGAATAGGCCACAGAGTAGGACAATGACACAGTGTGTAGGTCATGGCAGCAGCCACAGCAGCAGCATGAGGTCAGACAGTGGCAAAATGACAGAGTGTGTAGGTCACGGCATCAGCCACAGCACCAGCATGAGGTCAGACAGTGGCACAATGACAGTGTGTAGGTCACGGCAGCAGCCACAGCAGCAGCATGAGGTCAGACAGTGGCACAATGACATTCTGGAGGTGGCAAAAACAGGATTAGGCCACAGAGTGGGACAATGACACAGTGTGTAGGTCACGGCAGCAGCCACAGCAGCAGCATGAGGTCAGGCAGTGGCAAAATGACATTCTGGAGGTGGCAAAAACAGGAATAGGCCACAGAGTGGGACAATGACACAGTGTCTAGGTCACGGCAGCAGCCACAGCAGCAGCATGAGGTCAGACAGTGGCACAATGACAGTGTGTAGGTCACGGCAGCAGCCACAGCAGCAGCATGAGGTCAGACAGTGGCACAATGACAGTGTGTAGGTCACGGCAGCAGCCACAGCAGCAGCATGAGGTAAGACAGTGGCACAATGACATTCTGGAGGTGGCAAAAACAGGAGTAGGCCACAGAGTGGGACAATGACACAGTGTGGAGGTCACGACAGCAGCCACAGCAGCAGCATGAGGTCAGACAGTGGCACAATGACATTCTGGAGGTGGCAAAAACAGGAGTAGGCCACAGAGTGGGACAATGACACAGTGTGTAGGTCACGGCAGCAGCCACAGCAGCAGCATGAGGTCAGCCACAGCAGCAGCATGAGGTCAGACAGTGGCACAATGACACAGTGTGTAGGTCACGGCAGCAGCCACAGCAGCAGCATGAGGTCAGACATGGCACAATGACATTCTGGAGGTGGCAAAAACTGGAGTAGGCCACACAGTGGCACAATGACAGAGAGTGGAGGTGACGGCGGCAGCAGCATGAGGTCAGACAGTGGCAAATGACAGAGTGTGGAGGTGGGTGGCAACACCAGTCCCTGGTAAAGATGGTTGGTGGCAGATGGAGAAACGCCCAGCAGATGTTGGCTCAGGTGGGTGGCGGCATCAGATTAGTGGCTGAGGCAGTGTTTTGAACCCAGGCTCATTTCTCACAGTTTGGGTTTAGGCGTCATGCCCGATGTAGTTGAAGCCTAAAGGCAGTGGTGTGTGGAAATCATGGCCGATTCATCTTGACAAAGGTCAGTCGTTCCACATTTCCCGTGGACAAGCGGGTTCTCCTTGTGGTAACGATGGCACCCGCCGCACTGAACACCCGCTCTGATGCCACACTACAGGCCGGGCAGGACAGCTTCTCCACTGCAAACTCGGCAAGTTGCGGCCACACTCCATTTGGCTGCCCCGTAGTCCAGCGGAACTTCTAACTGGGGGGCAGAGGGGCTGTCCCAAATAGGCCACCACCTGTTGGGGGGGTTCAGGGTCTGCTCCAGGGCTGCTGATGCTGCGCTGGCGACTGCCCTCCTCACTAGGTGGGTGAAGGGGAAACTGCTCATCAGTGACTCCAGACTTTGGTTGCTGCTGATGGAGCTGGTACTGCTTTCCCACCCCCCCACCTTCCACCCAGCAGCCGCGGCAGTTTGTACGTGAGCGCTGAAAAACCCCCCGGTCAGACCTGTCAGGGGAGTGACGTTGCCGCACGTAAGCAGCGGCCCAATGACTACGGTGGATTTGCCCATAGTATTTTAGTTTGTCCTCCCTCTCAATAGCTGGGAAAAAGGCTCCCATTTTGGACCGGTAGCGAGGGTTCAATAGGTTGGAGGGGCCAGAAGTCATGCCCTCATGCCGGGAGGATGGTGACTATTCGACTGTCACTAGCCAGGCAAATCAGCATGCTGCGGGCCATCTGCACAAGTGGCTTCGAGGGGCCCCCCTGCCTCCATCTCCACTGTATACGCCACGGGCTTGCGGGTCATCTGCCTCGTCTTCCTCATCTCCATCTACCTCCTCCAGCTGCTCCTGCTCCTCCTCTCTTGTCAATGGGTAAAAATCACTCATTTCACCAGACAATGCTTCTGCTCAAATTCCTCCTCCTCCCTTTCCATTCATCCCCACCGGAACTCATGTGGCCGCGAGATGTAGTCGCCACTCTCCCGTCCCCTCCCAGACAGATTTTTCAGCCGTTTTCCCGGACTGAAGCAGTGGAAATTTTTTTT
>JAODAL010079158.1:0-12671 GCA_025379985.1 Phyllomedusa bahiana | reverse complement strand
TTGAGGGGGGGCCCAAAGGTGTTCCAAATTGCCCCTTGCGCTGGAATTTAACATTGTCTAAACCTTTGTTAACTGGGAGATAAGCGCTACCTGGGGAACTCCATATAACACTGGCATAATCACCTTTAAGGTCATGTTCACATGGGGCATCCTGCAGATTAGAAGAAAGCAAAATTGACAGGAAAGGCTTATCTGCAGATTCTGCCTTCTCCCATTGGATGTCCATATAGAAAAATCTGCAGTAAAATCAGTAAACCGATGTGCAGCAGATTCACCGCATGTAAGTGTACTCTAAGGCTTTTGTCTACATGGCAACTTTAAAACGCCATCGAAAATTTGCTGTGCCGCGGTCAGATTTTAGCCGGCCCAGAATATAGAACTGTACTAGAATCTGCTGTAATACGCCGGATTATAGAACATGTTCTATAAACAAAAGAAGATCCATGCTGTGTAGACCACCAGCCCCGGATTTTTCTATTGCGGTCAAATGGACACTGGTTTAACAGTCGTTTTTTTGCAGATTCTAAAAAATTTGGAATCCGCTTAAAAAATCAACAAAAAATCAGTGCTGTTTAGACATGGCAAAAAGGTTTGGCCCTAACCTTCAATAGCTGGCTGATAGCTATTCCTCCCCCATATACCAAACATGTCTGGGGGAGGTACCCCCTACAGAAAGGAAAAGGGATTGGACATTTGAAAATTCAAAAAATGGCTGAATATTCTCTCCCAAAGGGGAGGGCCACACATTCTCAGTTTCCCTGTTGGGTTTTGTTCCACAAGGTTATTTTGTTGCGTATTTCCCCGGCCTAATTTGCATTCTAATACGGAGGAGAGATGTGCGCCAAAATTAACGGTAAACACAGTTCTCATAGAGAAGTATGGAATTACGCCCCCCTCTCCCCCGCTCGTACAATACGATCGTAGATAAGTGGACATGTTCAATTATTTAGCGGCATTTTACGCCGCTGGCGGGGTATTGCACGTCAAAGGGGCTGGGGGGCTGCCGGTCCCCGCGCGACCTCCCAAAAGCAACCCAGCGTAAATTGGGGCCGTTCTGTAACGCGCCGCAATTATCGCCCGTGTGAACATAGCCTTATTTCTGTGGGCAGTTATGAATATAGCCAAAAGAGTGAGCTCACTTTTTATATGGAATACCCATTAAATATAAATTGGGGAGAGCTGCGCAAGCCAACCTTCTCCCCATTCACTAAGGTGACTTGTAGCGAGACTCCAGCCAACCAATTGTCTTCATGGCACAACCATTTTAAAAACCCCCTTTAACGACGCGCACCGTCTTTTGACGGCGGCCGGTGCGGGTCGTTCGTCTGCAGCGACGGTCTTTTGACGGTCGCTGCAGAACATCGGGGTTTTCGGCGCCCGGTGCCGCAGCTGCGCTGGGATCGGGCTGAACTACACAGCCCCGATCCCAGAGCATGTCCTGCGAGCACCGGGGGAAACCTCCGCAACCCGATGCTTTAACCCTTTGATTGCGGCGGTGCGTTACCGCAGCGCAATCAAAGGGATCCCCTGCTCTGTCGGGTGATCGGAACACCCGGTGACCCGACAGAGCCCGGGGAACGGCTGCACAGTCAGCTCTGGGGACCTAGTGTGGCCCCAGAGTTGTCTGTGTATGAAGCCAGTGATTAGGACGCACTGTGTGCTGTCCTAATCACTGCCTGTGTCAGACTGACACAGATTAGCATGTATTAGCATATATGAATATGCTAATACATTACTAAGTGTAAAAAATTTTTTAAAAAAAATGTTAAACAGTTCTCCCTTCATGTGAGTAAAAAAAAAAGTACAAAAAAAACCATAAAAAAGTGTAAAAAGAAAAGAAAAAAAATAATAAAAAAAAAAATAAATATTTAATAAAAAATAATTGTACATAAATTACACGCACAAAAAAACCTACACATATTTGGTATCCACACGACCGTAATAACCTGTAGAATTAATCTAACAAGTTATTAAGTGTGAAATGTTAATGGTGTAAAAAAAAAAATGAAAAAAAACAAAAATTTTTTTGGAAAAAAATAAAAAAAAATACTGCAATTATTTATAAGTGTACTTAAACTATTCCCTTATAAAGTACAAAATTGTCTTGAATAAAAACGAGGCCTCATCCAACTGCGTCATTGAAAAAATAAAAAAAGTTACAACTGTTTAAATGCAAGGAGGCCAAAACTAAAAAAATTTTCTGGTCATTAACTACTTTTCAGGCGTTCGGCTTAAGGGGTTAAAGCCTGATTCACATCTCCCTCAGAAGTGTTGTTAGGAGTCTTTGTCAGAGATACATTTTGTTTAAATGACACGATGATGAAAACTCGACAGGTTTTCTCTTCCAATAAAGAAACAGAAAAATTAAAATAACAGCACATATTTGAATACTAAAATTCAAAATAAAAATTGAACAGCACATCCAAAACAATTTCAAAGAAATTTATGTAGGTACACGCTGGCGTGGCAGCAAGTAATGCAAACACAACCAAATATCAGCAGCACTCTACAAACGCTAAGAGACAGAAACTATTTCAAAATGTATTTCTGCTACTTTTTGGATACATGAAAATTTGAGGCTCTAGGCCCATATCAAAACTCCGACAGCCCTTCCATCAACCAAAAAGTAACCTCAGTTCAGATGGGAACCTACTCTGACATTTTACCTCATACTCCACCCGTCCACACAGACTGTTATTAATCAGAGCAGAATGTAGCTGGGACCTTCACTCCCTGAAGATAAGGAGGTCTGAACAGACACCAAGCGAGGTAAAATGTCAGTAGGTTACCATCTGAACGGAGATCACCTTGTAGCTGAAGATGGGCTCTCGCTATTTTTATAAAAAATGTGCACTAAGAACCTCAAATTTAAAGGTATCCAAAAAGTAGCGGAAATGCATTTTGAAATAGTTCTTATGTCACTTTACTGTCTCTTTGCATTTGTAGAGAGCTGTTGATATTTTGTTGTATGTGAATCCTAAGACAGTCGGCTAATCTGGCTTTGGACTTATGTGATCTAACATGTATAGGGACTTTTATGGAGAAACAAACTTTTGTGGAGCGACATAAACTTCAATATCTTGGAGGTGAGAACCTTTACACAATTGACCATTCCCATTTCTGACTGGTGATCGCATGGTACAAGTGGTTTCCCAATTAGAACAACCTATATAACAAAAATGGCAATTTGTACCATGACATATGTTGGAACCCAAATAAAAAAAAAAAGCTAGCAAAACAAAATTATTATACATTATTGATATAAAAAATTTTAAAAGCATATATACAGCAAAATCCTCACCCAAAGATAAAAAAAAAAGTCTACAACCTTTGTAGGCCCATGTGAATGTATATCATAAATAATTGAATAGTGATGGCTCCCTACATATTGGACAACATTGGACATCAACTATAAATACATAATGTAATAATGAGAAATAAATCAGAATACTTAACCCAAAGCAGCAGGGGAAATAGGTCACCAAGGGATGTGGGGAGCCCTGATGCACGTTTCACTTGTGCTTCTTTATAAGCCTTGGAAGACTGGCAAGCAAAACATGCATTGGGGCTTCATGCTCCCCCTGGTGACCTATTTGGATTAAGTACTGATTTATTTCAAATTATGTATTTATGGTTGATGTCTAATGTTGTCCAGTATGCAGGGGCCATCATTTCATTTGTTTAAAAATATACATTCACTGGGCCTAAAAAGGGTTTTATAAAATTTTTTTTTTTTTGGGCATTTGTTTTTTTTTTTAGGTTCGTTTTTGGGTTTTCCAATTAGAAATACTTTAACCCTTAAACCCAAAAGCTTGAAAAGTACTTACGGGGGTTCTCCAAAAAATTAAGTAAATAAGTAGATAAAATATATGTCACAATGAAAAAAATTCCAAAAACCCTTTAAAGAAAGTTGCCTTGTTTTTAGGGTACCTTTATAGGAGAAAGAAAAGGGCCCGGGGGCTTTTGTTAGTAAAAACCCTGTGCACAGGAATTTAGTACAGGCTTGTGGTTTTTTCCTGGTTGGGCTGACTAATTGAGCGTGTGTGCTTAGTCAGTTGACAGACTTGCAGTAGGGGGGGACGGTTCTGCAGAGTAAAAAGTAGACTGAGGGCTGCTCACGCACGCAGCACAACTACCTAGTGCCTAGCAACTGTAGTCCCCACTCGCCCAGTGAGGGAAAGACCCAAAAGACGCTAATATGTGATAAAACAGGTCTGAAAGTTGTTCACGCACGGGAGTTTGTTTTATTTATCTTATTTTTTACTCCCCCCATTATATCTTCTTAGTTTTTTGGTTCTCACGCAACCCTTTTAATGCCCAGTTACTTTTTTGTAGTTTTTTTCCTCCTTAAAAAACACAGTCGTAACTTTTTTTTTTTATCTTTTAACCCCTTAAAGAGGCCCTTCACCGTGAAAAAACCCATTTTAAAAAACAGCTGCGGGGCGCAACTTGTGGATGGCAGTTAAAAACGGCTGTCTTATAGGCCACCCCCCCAAAATTCCAAGCTGTATGCGCCAGGATTCCAAAGTTTTATGCATGCGTTAGTCTGCTTCTAGCTCCCTGATCAAAATAATCGATTCTGGATCAAAGAACCCAACATTAAATTTAAAATATTAGGAAAAAAGTAAAGGGTTTTTTTATTTTGTGTGTCTGTATAAAATCCAGCTACACATGTGTGAATTTATCTAGTCTCTCTGGAGATGGGGAAAAGAGTATGCTGCGTTAAGTTAAAAAAAAATAAGGTAAAAAAAAAAAAAAAACTAAATCACATTGTTGTTTATATGATTTGGTGATCCAATTGTATGGCTTTAGTTTTGAGAAAATTCTGTTTTTTTACATTATTGTAGAAATCCCAGTAACTTTCTTGTTTTAACCACCCTTTGGACCTGAGTAATGGTGCAATTTTTGTTTTTTTTTTTTAAACCCCCCTTTCACAATTTGGATGTCCCGTACATCGAAATAGTGTAAAGGGTGTATGGGGTAGGCAGCGGGCAGAGTCTGCCCCTACGCGGTGACCGTAGCTTTTAAATTAAAAACCGAAAGTTGTACATATATATTTCAACATATTGGTTGTAGATATTGAAAAAAATGAAAAGTGTGTCCCTTTATTTATTGTTTAGCCCCCAAGGGTTTATGTTATAGCTTGGTTCTTTTATGCCCTAGAAATAGCCCACAGGAGTTTAAAATTTGCTGTATAGGGGATAATTATGCCCCCTTTAAAAGAAGCCCTATCAGAGCCATAGAGGTGTATTACTGGTGTAATTTTTGAGGCTAAAATCTACAAAGGCTAGAAATTGATCTGATGGACAGAAGGGGCTAAATTTCTGCCTAAAACTCCAATAGATCTTGTGCCCGGTGGATTTCGCTTTGGCTTGTTAACTGCACAGAAAATTAAGTTTTTTCAGTGTTTTTGTTTTTTCTAAAAACGCTGAAAAACGACTGTAATTTCTCCATATCTAAGAAAAACCCTCCTTGTCTACATGGTTTTTTTTGCTGTTTTTTTCAGGTTTTTTTGAAACATGTCTAAAAAACGCCAAAAAACGGGAGAAAATTGACTCAGGAGTCTAGGGAAAGGGGGCCCCCCGGACGTCTTTTGGGCTTTTTTTTTGCGGGGATTTTTCTTAAAAACCCCAGGAGCCCCCAATCCCCCTTAAGGGTGGGAACAAAGGTTTACCCTTTCAATCTGCATACAAGTGTTGTGAGTCCTTTTTTTCCTTTTGTAATAAAATGATCCGCTTTGGTCGCTAACGATTTTTGCGCAATTTTATTTTTTTCGCTAAAAATAGTTTTTTTAAGTTTTGGCATCGATCCCCTTTATTTTTTACAGTTTGATTTTTAAAATTTTCCCTTTTTTAAAAATTGTGGGCTAATAAAGTTATCTTTCTCTGATGCTGAAAATCGTTTTTTTAGGATTTGGGGCCAGAATATGTTTTTTAGGTTTTTGGGGCCCAGAATCCATTTTTTTTCGTTTTTTTGGGATAAAATAATTATTTTACAGATTTTGGCGCTAATAACGTTATCTCGCTTGACACCAAAAAAAATTTTTTTTAGGATTTTGGCGCAAGAATCCGTTTTTTTTTTGTTTTTTGGCACTAAATAAATTTTTTTTACAATTTGGCGTAATAAAATTATTGCCCCTTGACGCCAAAAATAGGGGTTTTTTTTAGGTTTTGGCGAAAAAAAAAAATTTTTTTTTTCGTTTTTTGACACTTAAAATATTTTTGGGGGCGATTTTGGCGTAAAAACGTTTCTCGCCTCTGACGCCAAAAAAACGGTTTTTTTTCGGATTTGGCGCCGAATGTTTTTTTTACGTTTTTTTGGCCTTAAATATTTTTTTTGACCTATTTTGTCGTTAAGTGATCCGCCTCTGACGCCAAAAACACGTTTTTTACGGGTTTTGGCCAAAAATCCGTTTTTTTTAGTTTTTGGCACTAAATTTGTTTTTACAGATTTTTGGGCAAAAACGTTTTTCTCGCCCCTGACGCCAAAAATACGTTTTTTTTCGGATTTTGGCGCAAAAAAAAAAACCCTTTTTTTGTTTTTTGACCTAAAATAAATTTTTTTTATGATTTTTGGCGCTAATAAAAGTTATTCGCTTCTGACGCCAAAAATAAGTTTTTTACGGATTTTGCCGCAAAAATCGTTTTTTTGGGTTTTGGGGCTAAAATCCGTTCTTTTAAGTTTTGGCGCAATAAATTGTCTAGGGGTTTTGCGCAAATAAAATAAAAATTTTTTCGGATTTCGGCCCGAATCCCTTTTTTGGCGGATTTTGGGGGTTAGTTCAAAATTTTTTAAAAATGTTGGGCTAATAAAATGTTCGTTTCTGACACGGAAAAATATTTTTTTTTTTTTCGGAATTTGGCGCAAAAAAGCGTTTTTTTGGGGAAATTTGGGGCTAAAATTTTTTTTACAGGTTTGTGCTAAAAAAGTTATCTTGGTATGGAAAGAAATGTGGGTTTTTTTGGGGTTTTGGTGCAAAAAATTTTAATAAAGCAGTAGACGCGCAGCGCACAAAGGACATGTGTCACTGGTCAGTGATCTAAAGGAAGGACTCTTAAAAATGTTAACTTGCGTAGGGGGTGTTTACATCCAAAGTTATTTGTGATACATTAAAAAGCGAGCAAAGCGCTCCCCAAAAAAGCTCCAAAAAAAAGGCGTTTTTCAGCTGTTTTGGGCAGGGACAGAAAACTAGGCTATGTCTACATGAGTGGACAAAAACGCCTGAAAAAGAATTACTAAAAAGTTCTTTTAAAATGAGTTTTCTGTTTCCCCTGCCCGTCAAAAGCAGTGAAAAAAAAAACTCCGTTTTTTTTTGGGGGTTTTGCGTTTTTGGAGGTTTTTTTAAGTGTTTTTTGGGCGCCTTTGTTGCTTTTTAATGTATTCAAAATTAAATATTGGATGTAAATACACCCTCGGTGGAGTTAAAATGTTAAGTAGTCACTTCCTTTAGATCATGTAGCCATTGTGAGCCATTTTCCCTTTTTGTGCTGTGTGCGGTATGCTTTTTTAAAAATTTTTCACCAAAAAACCACAAAAACACTTATTTTGCTTTCAGAGAAACTGTATTAGCATCAAAAAACTGAAAGAAAAGGATTTTAGCGCCAAATTCCCCCCAAAAAAATTATTTCGCCAAATTCCCTAAAAAAAAAAATTTTTTTTGTTCGAAGGGGGATCATTTATTAGGCCAAAATTTTTTAAAAATATTGAACTAAGCCCCCAAATCCGTCAAAAAAAGGTTCTGGGCAGAAATCCGTAAAAAATGTATTTATTTGCGTCAAAAACTAGATCACTTTATTAGCGCCAAAAACTGTAAAGATACGGGGTTTTTAGCCCCAAAAACCTTTTAAAAAAGGGGTTTTTTTTCGCCAAATCCGTTTAAAAAAAGTATTTTGGGTCAGAAGCGAGATAGTTTTAGCGGCAAAATTGTAAAAAAAATTTTTTTGTGCCAAAAAAAAAAAAAAAAAAATGGATTTTTCGCCAAAAATCCCTAAAAAAAAAAGTTTTTTGGCGTCAGAAGAAGGATAACATTTTAGCGGCAAAATCGGTAAAAAAATTTTTTTTTAGGCAAAAAAAGTAAAAAAAAAAGGGTTTTTTCGCAAAAATCTGTAAAAAAAAAAGTATTTTTGGGCAGAAGCGGGATAACGTTATTAGGCCAAAATCTGTAAAAAAAAATTTATTTTTGGGGAAAAAAAGTAAAAAAACGGTTTTTGCGCCAAAATCCCTTAAAGAACGTATTTTGGGCGTCAGAAAGGGGATAAAGTTATTAGCGCCAAAATCTGTAAAAAAAAAATTTTTTTTAGGCCAAAAAATGTAAAGGAAAAGGGTTTTGGGTCCAAAATCTGTTTAAAAAAAAAAGTATTTTCAGCATCATAGCAAATAATTTATTAGGCCCAAAATTTTTAGAAAAAGGTTTTAGATCAAAAATCTGTAAAAAAAATTCTGATGCCAAAATCTGTAAAAAAACGAATTTTTAGCGAAAAAAAATATGAATTGCGCAAAAATCGTTAGCGCCCCAAAGCATGATCATTGTATTACAAAAGGTACAAAAAAGGACACAGAAAGACCCTTGTATGCAGATTTGATAAGATATAACCTTTGTTACCATCATTATAGGTGTAAATTGGGTCTCTGGGAGGGTTTCATTGAAAAATCGTGGCAAAAAAAGCACGAAACGCGCCCAAAAAATGCGCCAAAAGACGTTCCGGCGCTTTACATAGACTCCTGTAGTAAATTTTTTTGCCCTGTTCTGGCGTTTTTTAGGCTATGTTACACTGCACATGATTACGATCGTATCTGCGGGCTTTTAGTTTTTTAAAAGCGCCGCAGATACGATCGTCGGGTGTGGTGCCATAGACGGCAATAGAAAAGACGAGTTGCTGTCTAACACAGCTCGTCTTTTCTCTGCCCGTCTTTCGGCAGCGGCGTATTATAACAACATGTTGTATAATACGCGGTGCTTCTCGTCTTCTTGACATCTTCCCATACAATGCTATTGTATGGGGGGGCGACGGGGGGGGAAAACGAAAAGCAGCCGGGGCTTTTGCACAAAGCGTGACAAAAACCCGCGGTCCTGCATCAGAGAAAGAACTGCCGTTTTAAAGGGGCCCGTTTTTTCTCTGATGCAGTGTAGACATAGCCTTAGAGCATGTTGCAAAATACGACCAGTAAAAAAAACGGGCAGAAAAAAGATGCTCAGTGTAGACAGCATGGAGGGTTTTACTTTTAGAGTCTATGGGAGATGATTACAGGCGTTTTTCCACGTTTTTAGAAAAACGAAAAACGCTAAAAAAAACTAAAGTTTTTCTGTGCGTGTAGACATAGCCTTAGGCCATGTTCACACGGCTTAAAATGGGCCGTATTTTTGGTCCGTAATTACACGCCGGAGTGCGCCTATTACGGGCGAAAACGGCCCATTTTATTACGGTAATTCACAGTTCTCATAGAGAACTATGGATTACGTTCCCTCTCCCCGCCCGGCGAAGCCCGGGCGGGGAGATAAATTGACATGTGAATTACACGGCGTATACGCGCCCCTGGCAATTCAAGTCTATGGGCGGGGAAGTGCGGCCCCCTGCGCAGTCCCCCCCTCCCGCCCCGCGTCACACCGCCTAAATGCGGGGCGGAATTACGCCCTGCAAATACACCGTGTGAACATGCCTTATAGTCACTGTATCAGGAGAGCAAAAGCAGGGGGTTTAAAAAGCTCACCTAGGCAGTCGGAGGGGAGGGGGCATCAGTCTGAGGGGGGAGGGCAGCTTGGGATCTTTCTTCTGCAGGAGACAGGACTGAATGAGTCACTGACAGATCGCAGAGGATGGGAGGTGAAGCTATAACACTGAGGCATAAGGCAGCCAAGCACAGGACCTTGTGTGTGATCCTGGTGCTGCGGCAGCCCAAGCCCTCACTGTGACTGTTTGGCCAGACACATTATAACACAGGCAGCACTTTAGCACACAGGGAGGCTCAAACCCTGCCCTTATCAGTGGGGTATAGCATTTCAGGAGCCGGCACTCCTGTACCCAGGTTACAAAGGGCAGCACTGAGCCTCCTTGTGTGTGCTCAGTGTGCACAGCGCATTAGTACGGGGCAGGCTGCTCGGCATACAGCAGTGTAGCAGAAAACCCCTGTGGGGGGATGCAGGGAGCCCCTGTATGTACACAGAGCTCTGCAAACTTTAGCCCCTTGCCCTTCCAGCAGCACTGGCTGCTGTCAGCAGAAGAGCTGATGAAAACTCCCAAAAAACTGCTCTTCCATGAGCTATGCATCATGGGAGAGTGACGCAAGCCATCAGTGCATGCTGGGAGCTTATGTGGACTGCCCTGCCGAATTGTTTTCAAGTCGGTCAGTAGCCTGGTTTTTGTGACCCAAACAGGGATTTTTTTTACATTTTGGTTGTGCATTTTTTATAGGTTTATTTTAAAAATTTTTATTTTTTACATTTGCTTTTGAAAGCAATGTGAAAATTTTAGTGATAGTATCTTTAAAGGGCTCGGGGGGGTTTTTTTTTTTTGTTGACACGTTTGTTTTTCCCTCCTCGCCTTCCCAAGCCATAACTTTTTTTTTTTTCCACCCACTAGACACATGAGGGTTTGATTTTGGGGGACAAGAGTAGTTTTAATGGGTTTTTCACTTACTGTAGAATATATGGGAAAACCGCAAAAAAATTTCCGAGTGGGACAAATTGTAAAAAAAAGTTTTTCCCCATGTTTGCGGGGGTTTTGCTTTTACGGCGTTCAAACTTGGGGTCAATGCATGTTACTGTTTCTACGGGTTGATCCCCTTTCCGGCAATACCAAACATGTTGGGGTTCCGTTATGTTTTGGTACCGAAAAAAAATTCCAAACTTTTTCTTTTTTTTGAAATTTTGAGGCGCCTTTTGCGACCAATAATTTTTTTGTCTAACAACTAGGGGGGCAGTGAGGGTCCTTTTTTGCAGGTAAAAGTGTACTTTTTTACAGCAGTTTGGAAGATGTGACTTTTTATCACTTTTATTAAATTTTTTTAAGTGACATAAAATGCCCCAAAAAACGCATTTTGGCGTTTGGAATTTTTTTTCTTCTACGGGTTCAGCGCAAGGGATAAATTAGGTTATATTTTTATAGATGGATTTTTTTCGGACGCGGCGATAAAAATTTGTGTAACTTTTTTATTAATTTTTTTTTTTTGTAAAAGGGGGAAAGGGGGGGATTTGAACGGTTAATTACTTTTTTTTGTACTGTAAAACTTTTTTTATTTTTTTCTTTAACATTGAGGCCATATGGTGTTGCCCACGGTGGCGCATTGTCAATACAGTTAAGCATTGCATAGGCAATGCTTTAGACTTTTCCAAGATGGCGGTTTCCCCACTTCCTGTCTAGGGGAAGAAGGGGGCAAACCGGACATGGGGTGAAGGAGTTTTCCCCAAAGGGTCCCCAACTCCGTTGGGGGTCGGATGGTTGCAGTATGTGAAAGGGTGCCGCACCTGATGCGGTGCGCGGCACCGATCGTATTCATTCAGACGCCGCGGCATTTGAAGGGTTAAACAGCGGGGCCCGACGCTCCCGTTGCACTGTAAGGCCGGGTTTTTTCGCCAAAATTAGCCGCTAACCCCAAGAGTGTGGGGGGTCGCGGAGCATCCCCCTGCAGAGCCCATTTTAAAACCCGAACTATTAATCCAGGCCCTTAAGGGGTTAAGTGACGCAGTTTTGGGACTTGTTTTATGGGGGAAAGTTGGGACAGAGTTTAAGTTACAAATAATTAGGGGATTTAAAAAATAATATTTTTATTTTGTACACTTTTCACATCTCAATAAATAATTTTGGTTAAATTTCTAAGGTTATTACGGTCTGTAGTAAAAAGGGTGTGGTTTTTTTTTTTGTAAGTAATGTATGCACAATAACTTTTTTTTTTTTTTTTTTTTTATATTTAAAGATTTATTGGACTTTTTAAAATATAAAAGGGAATACATTATGTAAAAAAGACAAGCTGCTACCAATATGAAAGGAGCCAAAATCAAATACAAAGGGTTTTCAAAGAAAACTGCAGACAACAAATTGTATAATCGAAAATATGCAACCCCCCTTTGTATGTTTCAAAGGGGCTCTTGTGGTCCCCAAAAAAGGGGATGCCTACGGAAAGCAAATTGGGATTACTAATCGGGGGGTGGATGATGTTCCTAAAGGGGGTGAAGGGGTGCCAGGGGACCCCAATTTTGGGGTTTTGGGAAAAAAACAAAGGGGGGGAAATAAAAAAGAGAAAAACGAAGGGGGGAAGAAAAAAAAAAAAGGGGGGGGGAAACACCTTCCCGACATCTCCAATCCCGTCCCACCCCCCCCCCCCCCCCCCGCGATGACGCCCCCCCCCCCTCCCCCCCCAAGCCCACTCCCAAGTGGGGGGGATAGATGCAAGGGGGCTAAGGGATTAAAGAGTTAAAGGGTCGAATTTCCCCGGAATTGGTATTCCGTCCAGGGGGGCCCAGTCCCCAAAACCCTTTGGTTATATTCGCGCCCGTTTTTTGCACGAGCTCTCCATCGGTTTGTGTGCAAACCCTTTTTACCCAATTGCAGGGAGGGGAGAGGGTTTCCTTTACTGGTGACTGCTTGCCCCTGAGTAAATGCCTGTGAGGATTTCTTTTGGCTGAACATGGGAGCTGGAACATAAACAAAAAGGGGCTTTCGGGGGGTTAGGTAAAT
>JAODAL010079157.1:0-12672 GCA_025379985.1 Phyllomedusa bahiana | reverse complement strand
CTATAGTTAGTACGGCTAAATCCCCACCCTTTTTGGGTGGCTTTTTCCCGGGAACAGCTGCAGTTGGGTGGGTGGTGGTTCCCACTTTCCCATTTTCCGGGTTTTTAAACCAGGCCTATAAAAAACCCTGTCTCTCCAGGTGAAAAGGGGTTTTGGTCTGTGCTGAGTTGGAGGCAGCAGGGGCTGGAGAGGGGATCGGGGGCCCCAGAGGCTTGAGTAAAGAGGGTTATCAGTAAAATCTGTTTTTGGTTTGGTGTTGTGCGTAGGCATAGCCCACGTTAGGAGGGATCCCCTTAAAGGGTATATTTAGGGTAGAGGCCCAAAGGTTTTTTATTTATGTTTTGTTGTTTTGGTAGGGTTTGTTGAAAAATTCGGGGCCTGTGAAATAAACCGGTGGCGTTTCCGTGGGGAAGGGCTAAAGAAACCCCCGGGGAGGGTTTCCTTTGATGGTGTCCAGGGCAAGTAAAGGCCTCCCAATTCCAAGCCCCTTATACCAAAAACCCGCAATTTTCAAGGCCCAAAATTTAATCCCGGGCCAAATCTATCCACTTATGCCACCATAAAACCTTTTGTACGGTTATGAATAAAAAACCATTACACAAAGGGGCACTTTTTAATGCCTTTAAGTGAAAATATAGTGGTAGATAGCGCTTTTAAAAAGGGAGCTATGCAGGCCATAAAAAGTGTTTTACAGTGCAGTTCTTTTTTTTTTCCTTTTTTTTTTACCCAAAGCTAAAGATGCTTTGACCCCTTTTTTTCCCGGGCCCCAAAATTTCATCCCTGCCAAAATTTTTAACCCCCAAAACATTTTTGACGGCAAAAAAAATTGAAAGTGTCTCCTAGAAATTATTGGGCCCCATTTTTTGTTTCTAATAGGTAGGAATACCCTGCATATAGTAGGCAGCCCCACAAATTAGACAGGAAGATGCTTCTTTTAGGTAGATTAGAACTTAAAAATTAGTCAGTTAAGTAGGAAAATTCTTCCTATTTTGTAGGTTTAAAGTCCCCCTTAAAATTTAGGGTTCCTTTTCCGACCGGGAATTTGGAGGGGGTTTTCCCCTGGTCCGAAAAGGGAGGGTTTTAATCCACGCCAGGGAAAGGGGAATCAAAGGGTGGGGGCCCGGGGGTTTTCCCCAAAACCCCGCGCAAAGGGGGATGGACTTGTGCGGGGGGAGTCTACCAGGTCTTTAAACCCCTGACGTGATTTCCCTTCCCGGTGGCAGAAAAAAGTATAGCGGGGGTTGCAGGAATCGTCGGGGGCAGGTCTAGTGGGGACAGGGCAGAAGGTCAGGGCGGGGCGGCACAGGTTCGTGGCCCGTGGAAAGGCAAAAGGCCCGGGCAAGGGGGCCCAAGGGAAGCCTGGGGTTCGGGAACAAAAAGCTAAGGGTACGGTACAGGGTAAGTCAGAAAAAAGGGCTTGTAACGCTTTCTCTATAGGTGAAATGGCACTAAAGCCCGGGAAAGGGGCCCCAGGAAGGGGAAAGGTTAAATAAGGGCAGGGGCCGGCAATAGCCAAATTCCCGGTGCATTTGGCCCTTTTTAAATCTCCCCAGTTGGGGCGCGCGGCCGCCCTTAGATTCGGGGACCCCGGGGGCCCCGGGGGGGCTGGGGGACCGAAAAGGGGCCCGGGGCCGGGAAATTTAGAGGGGGAAAACCGGGCCGGCCCGGGTGAGCGCGCCCGCCCGAAAATGCGGGCGGCGGTTTGCCACGTCGGGGGGGCCCCAAAGGGTGTGCCCCCGCGCCCCCCGGGAAAAGGGGGGTGGGGGCCCCCCCCCCCCCCCCCCAACCACCCCCCCCCCCCTTTTTTAAAAAAAAACATTTACCCCCCCTTTTCGGCCCCCCCCTTCCTTTCCGGGCCCCGGGGGAAACCCTTCTAAAATTTATGTCCAAATTCCAGAATATTGCTCTCTGGCCCCCAGGACCTCTCCCCGGGAAACAAAACCCCTTCCAGTCAAGGAAAAAAAAAGCTTCTCTCGGGACCGTCTTCATTTCCAAAATTTCCCCTTTTAAACCGTAAAGCATCGGGTGGGTTAGGGGCCCTCAAGGAGGGGGAGGGGCAATTTCCCCGAAGAGAAGCGGATTAAGGGATGAGGGTTTTAGCGGGGAGCAGGGGAAGGGAGTTCGGGCCCTCAAGGGGGGGGAAAAGGGGGGGAGTTTGTAGGGTTAACGGGGTTTTAATGGTTTTGGAGCCCCTTTGAATGGCCCCAAAACCCGGGGAAACCAGTTTATAGCTGGGAACCTTAAAAACGTTATATTTTAGCCAAAAAACCCACCCCTTTGTCCCCTGGGGAAAAGGGGTTGGGGGGAGGCCCCTTCGTTTTCTTGTGGGGTTTGGGACCCTTTGGGGTGGGGGGGCGGAGGCTGGAGTGGGAGATTGGTCCCGTCTGTTCCAGATAGCTTTTCAGGTCCTGGGACCAGTCATCCACAGCGGGGGACCCCCGAGGGCACGGGAAAGGGGGGGATGGGGGGCGGGGTTTGTCGCCCGTGGGAAAATAAAAAAAAGGGGTCCCCCACCAGCAAAATCGAGTCCAATGAGTTATACGAAAACGGGGCCCAGGGCAAAAAGCGGGAAACCCTTTCATCCTGGCTGGGGGAGAAAAGGTCCCATAAAACCTGGGGGGGGGGGTTCGGGGGGTTTACTTTTCTCCTCCCCAATTGGAGGGGGGGGGGTTAGGTTTTGAAAAAAAAGTCCAGTTTTTTTTGTATTTGGTTACAGAGGGGGGCCAGAATCTGGGACAAATTGAACGCCACGGCCCAAACACTATGTGCGAGGGACCCCATGCGCCAAAAAATATGTAAAAAAAATAGAGGGGGCCCAAGGGGGAGGAGTGAGGGTGGGCCCGGCAGAGGAAAAAAAGTGGGACATCTTAGAAAAACGGGTTTTGTAACAAACCCAGTTTTCCGGGGGTTCCCCGCGGAAGGAGGGGGGATCCTTTGGATAAAACCCATGGCACATGGGTCCAAGGGACAGCTGGGTAAAAGGTTTAGAGGAAGGGGGGGTAGACCTCCCAGGTTTGAGACGGGGGAAAATTTTTTTCCGGAAAAAGGGAAAAGGCCCCGGGGGGTTTCCCCCACGAACAAAACGCCCATCCTGGGAAAAGGGCCCAGCCACCAGTAGAATCAAAGAGATGGGGAGACCCAAGGACCCTCTCACTCCGGGGTTTCCCCAAACCAACGGGAGAAAGGAAAAACCTCTTTTGAAAATTATCTTCTTCCGAAGAGGGGGGACGGACGTATTTTCTTCCCGGGGAGGCAGCTTTGGGTAGATCATCGGTGGGGGCCCCGGGGATGAGCCGGTCTGGGGGGTTTAATGTGCCTTTGGAGTGGACTTGCCCCCCAGTCACTTTTCCGAACCCACGGGGAGGGGAGCCGTGGGTTTGGAAAAATTTTTTTTCCCAGGAGCGAAATGAATGAAAAAATTTTAAAAACCCGGGAAAAGAAAGGGGGAAACCAACGAGCCTGGGGGTGGATTTAAGGGGTTGGGCGTTTTGGAGAGACAGCAGTTTTTTTATGGTCATTTTTAGATGGTAGGGGTGCCCGACCCCCTCCCAAAAAAGATAAACTCCAAATTTTTCCCGTTGCCAGCTTGATGGCCAGCAATTCCGGTCGCCGATTAGAGAGGTTTCCTTTTTAGCAGAGGAAAAACTTTTTGAAAAGGAAACCCGGGGAAGTGAAGGGGTTTTTCCTTTGGGCCATTTCTGGGGGGAGTAAGGCCCCCGGGCCCCCCAAAAGGGGGAGGGTCGAACTTGAAAAAAAAAATGGTTGTTTTGTATTGGGAATACGAAAAAGCACTGGCACGAGGGGAAAAACACTTTTAACTTAGAGGAAAGGGTTCCCCTGCCGTAGTGGCCAGAGCTTAGTTTTTAGCGTTTTTTTTGGTTAAAGCCACTATGGGGGGGCCCCCAGCGAGGAAAAATTTTGGAATTTAAATTTTCCTGTAAAAAAGGGTTTGGGGGCCCCCGGGAAACTTTGTATGGCCCCGGGAACCCCCGGGGCCGGGGGGCCACTTTTTGGGCGGCAACAACCCCTTTTTCGGGTCCAAACTGGGCCCCTTTTCAGAAAATTTTATGTTTGCCGAGGAATTTTAGGCCCCCTCTGATTTAAACTGGAACCTTCTCAAGTTTGGGATAGAGGCGGGGTTTGGGGGTTTTTGACGTCTGAGGGAAAATGGCGCATGTAACTTGATGGACTCAAGGTCGGGGGAGGGGAAAACCCGAAGGGCGTCAAGATACACAAACCCCGGGATGTGTACAGGAGGGCCCCGGAAAAAAATGTCATTTCGAATTCTTGGAAGACGGGACCCGGGGATTGCAAGAGCCCCAAGGGCATGACCCAAGGTTTCTCGAAGTGCCCCTCCCGGGTTTTTTGAAAGCGGTCTTCCTTTGTCGCCCTCTCGTATCCGTTTGAGGTTATTAGCCCCTGCAGGTCCCCCTTTTTGTAAAGGGCCCTTTGGGACCTCGTGAAGGTCAAAAAGTTTCCCTGATCAAGGGAGGGGGGATTTGCGCGGGTTTTTTTCCCCTTTATCTTGTTGAAAAGGGGGCTCGATAGTCTTAGCATGGCGCAGGGGTTCCTTCCTTTTAGCCCCCAAAGAAGAACCCGGGCCCCAGCTGGGGGGGAGGGGCTTGCGGAAAAAACCCCCTTTGGGATTCTTTTTGAAAATATGTAGGGCATGCAAGGTTCAGGTTTTGAAGGGGTAAACCCCGCCAAGTGGAGAAGGGCGTTTTCCCGGGAGGGAAAACAATAGGAAAGTCGTAAAGGGCGATGGGGTTTGGGAAAGGGCTCAGCTTTTCTTTCGGAGGGAAGGGCCCTCTGCGAAGGCTTGGTATGGTGAAAGGAAGGGGCCCGTCAAAGGGTTTTTGGGCGACCCCGAAAGAAGCGATAAACCCCGGGCGAAAAAGGTGCCCCCAAACAGGGGAGGGCTTACACTGAACCCCAAAAATCAGGACTTTGCCCCCTCCGCCGGGCGAGAAGGGGGCGTGGCGTTGCAAACCACGGGGACCCCCGGAGAAAAAGGAAAGGGAGGGAAAGGGGGGAGTACGTAGAAGCAAGTCTCCCTTTATGCAGCACCCCTACTTGTTTTACCAGGGGGTCAGTTCGGAAAACCCCAAATTTGGGTCTTGAGAATCTCTCCACTGATGAGGAGAAAGAGTATGGGGTTTTTCCCGGGGATCCCAAAAGGGGGGTTTTTGCCCGGGGTACAAGGGGAGCGGGCCAAGAAATTTTCCCGGCCCGACCCCAAGAGGTCCAGGAAAAAAGTAGGGCCGAAATGGGCACCAGGCCCGTGCCGACGATCAGGGCATTGGGCAGGGGAAAAAAGAGGGCTTGCTCTCACCTTTGGGGGCGCCTCCTAGTACCCTAGGTGGGGCCCGTTTCCCGGACGCTGAGGGCGCAGTGGACAGGATCTGCGGAAAAAGGGGCTTTCACGCAAAAGTAAGACAAAAAAATTCTCCTCACGTCTTCTGGTTAGCCTTTTGTTGTAGACAAAGGTTTGGGGGCCCCATCCACCTTTCCCTGGCCCCTTCGGCGGCGGTTTGGACCCGGGGGAAAAGAGGCCGGGGGGCCCTTTTAAAAACTCGGGCCCCAGACGGGAACGCCCGGGGGTTTGCTTGTTTCCCCTTCCTGGCCCGGGGTTCTCCCGGCGTTCCGGGGAAAAAGGTGTCAAACAAAAGTGGGGCCCAAAGGGGGATAAGGTCACTCAAGGAAGAGGGAGATCCCGGGGGGATTTGAGGGATCCTTGATTTCCCGGGTGGAGAGGCCCTTCTTGAAGGTTGGGGAGTCAACGCCGCTTCATTCCACAATAACTCGGAAGGGCCCAAAATGCGGAAAAACGTACGGGGATAATCGCCTAAGATGAGTCCCTTAGCGCAGGGTTTAGCAAGGGCGGGGCTCGGCAGGGCGAAAAAAACCCCAGAAAAAGGTTCCTGAAAAACCCCTCCTGAAATCGGGGGGAGGAATGAAGCCAAAGGGTTTGCTGTGACCGGATCGTCCCCGGCCCAGAGGGGGGTAGCCCCCTTTCCCAGGGCTTTTCCCGGGAGGAAAAATGAGCCCCAAAGAGGTTTTAGGTTTAGCGTTTGGCCCGGCCCGAGGCCCTTGGGGGATTTCCCTGGCCCGGGTTCCCCTGTCACGACTCCGGGCCGTAGTTTGGTGGATCCCTGGACCCCCCGCAAGCGATGGTTTTAAGCCCGCCCGGAAAACCGGAATCCTTTTAAAAGGGCCTGGTTTTCCCAGTCTACCAGGTCGTTCCCCTGACGTGACTTGCTTGCGGGGGAAACCCAAAATTTTTAGCGTGGTGCCCCGAATTTTTCAGGCAGGCTTAGTCGGGGACAGGCAGAAAGGGCAGGGCAGGTGGCACCGGTTTTGTTTTGGCGTGGCAGGCATAGGTCAGGGGCAGGCGGGAAGATGCGTGGGCGAGGAAGGAAATAAAGGTACGGTACACGGTTTAAGGGTTAACAAGGTTGTAAAAGCCCTTTTCTATAGGCTGAAAAAGGCACTAAAGATCCGGGAAGGCCCCGGAAAAAGGAAGGCTTTAAAAAAGGGCAGTGACCGGGGAATAGCCAATTACCGGGGGCATGGCCCCTTTTAAAAACTCGCCCGTGCCCGGGTTTCGGCGCCCTTTGATATCGGGGGGCGCGCGCTTTTGGGGGTTTAGACCCCAACAGGAGCGCGGGGCCCGGAAAATGAGGGGGAGCCCGGGGGGGGCCGGAGGGGGGGGAGGACCCCCGGGCCCCGGCAAGGGGGGCGGGGGGTGGCTGTGCGGCCCACCACGGGTGTGCCCCCCGACCCGGGGGCCGGGGGTTTGCGGGCCCCGTGACCGTTCCCCTCAATAGGTACATATATAAGGCTCCCCTAGGAGGTAGATATGTATAAGAGTCCTCTTTAGTAAGCCCTAGTGTGTAGGTATGTATATAATGTCTGCTCACCAGGTAGTTAGGTTAGGGCCCGATCCCGAGGGTAAGTAGGGGATTAGGGTTTCCCGTCCCCCAGGTAGGGGGTTAGGAAAATAGGGGAGGGGCCCCCCTGTAGTTAGGTAGGTATATAGGCCCGCCCCCTGATAATTAGGTAGGGGTTTAGGCCTTTCCCCCCAGATTTTGTAAGGTTTGATATGGTGGGGTCTCCCCCACCCCTTAGGGGGTTTTATATGCGCCCCGCTCCCCAGGTAGTTAGGTATGTAGGGGTCACTCCCATGCAGTTAGGTAGGTATATAGGGCCTCCCCCCAAAGGGGAAATTAGGTTTGGTTGTTTTAGGGCTTGCCCCATTTTAGTTAGGTAGGATATAGACCTCTCCGAGGCCCGGGGTTTGGTATTTTAGGGGCCCCTTTCCAAACCCCGGGGAGTTAGGTAGGTTTTAAGGGGTTTTTCCCCCCCCGGGGAGGGGAGTTAGGGATATTTGGGTTTTTCCCCCAGGTAGGTGGTTAGGTATATAGGGCTTTTCCCCCCCAGGTAGTTAGTTAGGTATATAGGGCTTTTCCACCCAGGTAGGTAGTTAGGTAGCTGTATATAGGGCTTTTCCCCCCCAGGTAGGTAGTTAGGTAGCTGTTTAAAGGTCTTTCCCTACAGGTAGGTAGTTAGGTAGCTGTATCTAGGGCTTTTCTTCCAGGTGCATAGTTAGGTAGCTGTATATGGGACTTTTCCCCCCAGGTAGGTATTTAGGTATGTATACTGCGCCTTCATATGTAAAAAAATAAAACAAAAATAATAATACACATCTCTCCATTATTATCTTGCTGAACTCCTCTTAGAATCCGAAGCAGGCGGAGTGACGTCATGCCACTGCATTCCAGGACGCCACTTCTAGCGTCTACTAGACCCTAAGCCTAGTGACAGGCTTAGGGCCTAGTACAGACAGTGGCACAATGACATCATAACATTGCGTCGCTGCCTCCAGACGGCTGAACTGCCCGGATAGATGTATTCCGGCCATTCTGCCTTAGCTGCCACATGCACTGTGCCAGCGCCAGCTATGATCGTCTATGTAAACCAGTGATACAGTGTATTCTGAGGAGGCCCCCCTCAGCTCAGGGGCCCAGTCGCAAGTGCGACTGCTGTGATCCCTGTAACTACGCCACTGCCTGGTAGGTTGTTGCTGATATCTTGAGCCATGCTGACTCCAGTGCATCCCACAGCTGCTGGAGGGTGTGTTAGGTAGGATCCATAGAGAAAACATGGTAATCAAGGTGGTCCTTAAGATGCTCAATTGGTTTCAAGTCTGGGGAATTAGGGGTGTAGTGCAGTACTTGGAAACCTTAGTCATGCTCTACCAAACTTTTCTAGCTGTGTGACATGTCACATTGCTTTGCTCAAGAATCCCATCTGCTAAAGGAAGAACAATCAGCATGAATGGGTGGACAGGATCTGTAAGGATAGATTCATATCCAAATTGGTTGAGAGTGCCTTTCCAATGAATAGGTTGGCCCAGAAAATGCCACAAAAACATTCCACAGACCATAACCAGCTTGTGTTCTTCCAGCAATGGTTGTAAGATGTTTGTTCTCTGATGTTTCTAATTTAACACACCAACACCCATCTGTTAGAATAAAGAGAAGACAGAGCCTATGAGGCAAACCTTTCAATCAGTGGAGATTTATACTGTTATGATAATTAAAACCTTTTTAGCCAATGTAACTTGAATAGCAGAGTTGCAGTAACCATCCGTCTGCTTTAGAGCACCATATGCTGTTGTTTACTGAACTATCATTTTAGACTTAAGTCTGGTAGCCCCCTGGTTTATTTTGGCACTGAGTCACCCCACTTTAGCGTGTGGCAGTCTGCCCTCATGCACCTTCAGAGCTGATGTTCGCTTTCACATCAATGATACATGGTGCTCCACAGCCGCCATATCGTTTCTTCACAATGGTGCCATTTGTCCACTCACATGAACATGTTACATGAACAGATCACAAACTGTGCAGTGTCAACAGTACTTCCACCCTTGTCCTGAAAGCCAATAATCATTGCTTTTTGCAACTCTGACAAGCTCCTTATTTTCCCAAGACCAAGACAGCAACTTAGGATATGTATGCAGACACAGTGCCGCACATCTAATATACCCACCAAGCCAGCACATGCTACTGACATCAAAAGTAGAAAGTGGTCATTATAATGTGATTCAGCTGTGTATACAAATTTGGTATAGCCATAATTATGTTGATCTGCAGAATATAGGTAATGTGTCATTTACTTTTCAAGACCGAAAAATTATTGTGGAAAGTTTTTCTATTTTTCACCCAATTTTTTTTTTTTAAATAGATTTTATGCACTCTAAAATAGTGCCATGAAAAATATAAATTGTCTTTTAGAAAATAAACTTTAACATGGATATTTGAAATAAAAAAAATTAAAAAACTTAACACTGGTTAGGCTGTGGGTGATTCTACAACAGTAATTGAACCAGCTTTGCTATTCCTAGCTAAACCTGTTAGAGGAACATTGCTAGTAGAAGGGTTTAAACAGTAAGGCACAAGGTTATAAAGCTCTAAATGGTTTAAGTTGGTTAGTGAGAAACATAACCAAACTACTGTGCTGCTGATAAGAAACAGCCTGGAGTTATGTCGCCATCCCAGCCAGGACTCTAGACCACAGAGAGATGGTCGATAAACTAGGGTAGCCTGTGTACACAAGCAGGAAATAAGAACTACTCTAGCACTGAAAGGAAACAAAATTAGAACAGCAATGTATTTGGTAATAGTCTTTATTTACTTTTTCCTAAATGTCTAAAGCCAATCAATGTGGTGAGAACACTCCTTTAAGTTTTATAATTGCATGATAAAGCAAGACATATATGCAGATTTCTCATAAACTTCCTATTGCAATTTCTTGCCATTATCAAGAATTAGCAGTTAGTAGATTAAAATATTCTTCCTATTGAGGATGCAAATCAGTGCAGATATGGTCCTTGTCACAGGTAACAGGTAGATTCAATTGTCTAGTAGGGATATCCTTTGTAAACATGGACTCCAGGCTGATATATTTTACCTCCAAGCTTTCAGGAGATGTGATAATTGTGTTACTGGTGTTCTTTGCTCACTAAGGGTTGTCTAGCAAGTTAAAAGTACAACTGACTCAAAATATCAGCTAAGAATCGTTCAGTCTGCGTGGGTTTATGATGCAGAACATAAAAGTGTTGCTATTTTTAGTTAATGCACACTACAAAAAGCATATTTTTCTTTTCTGTTTCACATGTGCATTATTAAAGGTATGCAGCATAGCGAGAATTATGCATATCTATATCTCAGTTGTGTATGACAGTCTAGGTACATGTATACAGCAGGGGTTGCAGAGTTTCAGTTATAAATATATATGCTCTATTTCAAGTATTCACACAAAGTACAAATAAACATTTATTAAGCAAACAAAAATGCAAAGGTTATTCCCATTACACATATTTGGCATACCTGAATAACAGGATTGCAGCTGGGACCTTCACCTATCGCTAGAACAGTGTTACTTCAGCCAATTTTCCATTCCATTTTGAATGTGTCAGCATTGGGATCAAGGGACAACTATCAGACATCTAATGCATAACCTGCGAATAGGCTATATATGTCTTTATGGGAATAACTTTTGAAGAGAACCTGTCACTATTCTAGACCCTTTTTTATCTCCGCCTAATCAACATTGTTGTCAAAAATTTCTTCACCCAAAGTATAGAGGTTACTGACATAAATTGTACTCCAGCATGTTTTACTTCTATAGGAATACATGATGTACTTGCTTTGTGTTACTTCTGTTTGATATTCATTTATAAAAATCAGCTTCATGCTCTTTTCTAATTTTGATCAGTTGTGGATTTTGGCAATGGACTACTAAGGTAATTTGAATCTGCAATAAATAATATTGTAAAATTGCACAGTAAATCGATATGCTATAGTGGATTTATTGTTTAAGTTTTTTTGTTGATAATTTTATGTTTTAGTCTATGACTTTACAGTTGTGATCTTTCAGCACCGATGATGTATCTTTTAAGCCCTTACTGACATGTGATGTACAGTTACATCATTGTTCCGGTTTAGAGAATAAGAAGCAGGCTCACTCGCTGAGTCCACTTCATAGGCAGTGGGTGCAAACAGATTGTTACAACTGACACCCACCAATAACAGCAGCCAGCTCCAATCCCTAATGTTTAACTATTAAGACGCCATTGCATCATTTCTCCCTTTGATTGCCTTCCCTGCCCCGCAACAAAATCACAGGGTGCTGAGCAGTTATCATGTTAGCTGGAAGCCTTGTGAAGGCCTCCACAGTTGCCATGTTAGTGCTCCTTTAACTTCCTGCCTTGGGAAGAACATAATAGAAACATCATCTTGGTACACCCTTCTGCATTACCTACTGTATATAATGCAGAAGGGTGTACAAGAAAACAGCATTTATTTGTGGGGGGGGGTATTCACAAGTCCGCAAAAAAGTTGGAATGAAAAGAGAGTCAACAGTCCACTAACACCACACATGGTCCCACACTACACATAAGCCCACAATAAATGAATTCTCCAATAAATGAATCCTCCAATAAATGAATCCTCTTGTTTTTTCCTTGTGGAAAAACAAAAAAGTAATTAGTTGCAGAAAATGGTGCTGCAGAGCAAAGTTAACAGACAGTGTCTCCTCCGCCTTTTACAATGTTTACTCTGCTCCTGCTGCTGGCAATCCCTTTTTGGGGATGCGTGCTGCCTCTCTTCAAGATAAAGAATCAGTGCACCGCGCCCAGTCTCCCTGAATAAGTCTCCAGCCACCTGTGTATATTTAAAGAAGCACCTTTTCCCAGCTTGCTGCTAGATTGTTGGTGCTATTCCTGAGTTTACCTGCTCTTGGTTCCTGTCGACTTCATAGTTTTGACCTCGGTTCCGTTTACTCTTCTACAGCTGAACTCTGCCTGCTCTATTCTTGTGCATATGTTCTGACTCTGTTTTTTGCTGCCAGTACTGACCTTTTTGCCTGAGATCAAGCCACACACCTGCCTGACCCTTTGGTACCACGCCCGCATGCCACCTGCCACTATGAGTGACCTCATCTGGAGTAGCCACCTGGGAGTTTCCCTTGCAGTGGTGTCCATGCCCCATCACTTGCAGGGGTTGAGGGTGAAGACCATGGGCTTAGACTCCGCTTCCCAGCGAGACCTTACGCCAAACTAATGTTTGACACAAAGGATACACTCTTGCCATGTTACAAACGGGCTAGGGTACACCCCTTACATACTAAACCCTCCACAAAATATTTGAAATATTAGTTATGTGAAACATATAGACAAAATGTTACTGGGCAATCAGATTTATATTTGGAGAAATTTACTATTAACTATTCATAATATCCATCTTCAAAAGCAAACATCAAAAACAAATTAAAACCAGCATCAATCGGGATATCCATACTTTATTTATGCAATCTTCTTAAAATGGGTACAAAAAATATGCAAGGCATACGTGAATAAAGACGTGAATAAATAAGCATTCTTACTGTATTGATCTAATCAGATTTCTGAACTATGAAGTCCAAGAACGTGAGTTTTGTTTGTTCATGTGATAGGTGTTCATTTACATGAATGTTCATTTACAGAATGCCAATCTGTGTATTGTTACTTTAATTGGACTACTGATTATCCGACCAGTTGAATCGAAAAAACAGAATGACTGGCTAACATTTTTTAAGGTTCTTTGCCTCTTTTTCCATACTTTTGAGAAA
>JAODAL010079156.1:0-12672 GCA_025379985.1 Phyllomedusa bahiana | reverse complement strand
AAAGGGTTTTTTAAGTGTTTGTGCTTTTATATCCAGTAAAATACACAGTGTTTTTTAAACGGCACATACAAGTACATTTTTCCTGCCGATTTGTGGAGCGCCATTTATATCCAAGGGTTACCCAAGCTTGTTACGGGGTTTTCATTTGGAGTCAAATACAGGGTGTGTATTTATCATATACAGATATCTTCATCAAATAGTGTTGGACAATTTTAGAACAAAACAGTATGTCAGACAGAGAGGTGGCAGGCTCTTCCCCTGCGAGTGGCAGTGGCACAAACATTCCTGGAGCAGGCCCAGGTCGCAGCACAGAAAAGGGGACGTCGCAGCAGGGGTCACTCGGTGAGGCCAGAACTGCCGGTGTCATTAGCGGCCTGTGTTGTTCAGAAACCCAATGGTTTTCTTGATTGGTTGACTATGTCATCCATTCCTCCAAAGTGACATCTGACAAACCCAGCCAAGAGTCGGTGGGAACGTCAGACACAACCCTTAGTTGGCTTGGCCCAGGAGCAGGTCAGCGGCCCTCACCTGTCCTCAACCTGCCACTGTCCCATCCGGTTCCCTCAGCCAGAGATCTACTATGTGGCCCTGGGCCTCAGCGGCCACTATATAGCGAGGATGAACAATTTGAGGAGGGCAGTCAGCAGCTACTTGGCAGCGAAGAAATTGGGCCAATATCCCCTGCTTCTTGCAGTAGGCGGCAAAGTATAGATGTGGAGAGTGGCATGGGAGGTCATGTTGTGAGGGGTCAGCCTTTGCATACCAAGACCAGTGATGAGGACAGCAGTGACGATGAAACGCAAATAGATGATGATGTAGCCGACCGCACTTGGGAGCCGGCAGCGGCGCAGCCAGCAAGTGGGTTGTGTGGGTTGTGTGGGTTGTGTGTCCGTGAGTCAGCAGGGTAGCAGCAGTGTGAGGTCAGGAGCCAAGCGGCCACGGGGTAGAAAAACCCGCTTCGCAGGTCCAAGAAAATAGCGGCACAGGGGCTCAGCGAGGCAGCGGTGGTAGTAGAAAAATCAGTGCGGAGCCGTTGCGGTAAAATCAGATACTCGGCGGGTTTTTGGCAGTTCTTTGCTTAAACACCGGAGAAGCCGAAAATGGGAAAAGTTGAATCTGTGGGCGGAAAGGGTAAAGTGTGGCCAGGGGGGCTAACGTTGGCCCCAAAGGGGCCCGGTTTTCAAAACATCCCGGTCCCCACCCCGGGGGCCCTGGGAAAAACGGGGCCCCCAGATGGGGTGGTCCATCCTGTGCCGCATTTAAAAACTTTGCAGCGCGCCCGCAGCCCCACCCTTTCTGCAAAAGGGAGCTTTTTTCTTTTGCCACCCAACCCCCCCGGGGTCCAGATGCCCCTGCTACTCGCTACCCCAATGGCCCCAGCATTTCATTCAGCGGGCGATTTGCAAAGAGAAAAAAGTAGGGTTTCCAAAACCTTTATAAGTGCAGAAGCTAAACCGTGTTTCCCTGCCCAAGTTTTTGGGTTTATTGCGTCCCTGTTTTTAAAAATGGTGGATTCTGCACGTTCAGAAAAAAACTAACGGCTTGTGCGAGCCGAGAGGGGAAGATTTCCCAAAGGGCCGTATTTATTTTCCAAAAAGGCAAGTCCCCAGCACTTCATAAATATGTTAGAACGAAGGTGGGCCAGCCCCTTGAGTTTAAAGGGTTTGTTCCAAGGGGCACGGAGCCCCGGGGAATCTGGGCTGTAACTATGGTCAGGGCCATTTACATGCCCTTTAGGGCCCCCAAGGGGGGGAATGTGCTTCCTGCCAGGCACACCAAAAACGGGGGAAACAGAAGACCCCCGCTTTCCCCTCCACGTTCTCCCTTTTCTCCTGCCCCAATGTCCCCCTCCCCCAAACCCCAAACCTTTCTCAGCCCCCAAAAATATGCTCCATTTTACAACATGTTTTAGGGCACAGCGGTGTCACGCAGTTTTTCCCCTGGCTTGACTCGGGCGAACGAAGTCACAAGGGGGGGAAACTGTTTCGCTTTTGCAGAAAGAAATCGATGTGTGGCTTTCTCCACGCAAACTGCAAATCGGACAATGGTGTCGGCGTGGGGAGAAAAATGGTGTCCGCCCCTGCACCGAGGAGGGGGGTCAATGCCCCCTGCATGGCGATTTTGTTAAATTTGGGTTTGTGAAAAGGTTTCTGAAGTCTTCCACCGATTTCAGAAGATTCTAAAAAGGGCCAGGAATGTGCATGCACTTTTATCCCATTCCCACAAAACCCGGCACACCCCCCCTCGAGTTGCTCGGCCGGGGAAAGGCTTCCCCAGTGGCAGCTCATTTCGTTTACACCTGCCCCTTTGTTGGGGGTATTCGAGGGGGAGACGTTTTTTTTGTCAGTCGCCCGGGGCTACGTGATGAAAACGTCATTACCCCTGCTTCACGGGCCTGGAAAAAGATGCTGGGAAAAAAATTTTTGGGGCGGGGACTGGGACGTGGCGACTACATCCGTTTGGGCCCCAAGGGGTCCGGTGGGGACTGATTTTGGAGGGGGGAGGAGGAGGAGGAGGAATTGGAGCGAAACATTTTTTGGTGAAATTTAGTGGATTTTCTACCCAGGTGACAAAAGGGGGAGGAGCAGGAAAAAAGCTGGAGGGGGGGGATGGAGATGAGGGAAAAGAGGGGGATGACCCCCAAGCCCGTGGGGAGTATAAATGGAGTGGAGGGGGAGGGGGCCCCTCGGAGTACTTTGTGCAGTGGCCCGCCCCCGCATGCTGATTTGCCTGGGGTTGTGGGCCCCCCGAATTGTTTAAACCTCCGGCAGAGGAATGGCATCTGGCCTTTTCCCCTTATTGGACCCCCGTTTTCCGGGCCCCAAAATGGGGGGGCCTTTTTCCAGTGCTGTGGTGAAGCTGTCCCCGCCCGGCAGTAGTGTGGAAAAAACAGAGCGGGTTTTTAGTGCAGCGGGGGGGCCCTCGTTACCCCAAGGGGAACCCGCTTGTCCACGGGAAATGTTTGGGAAAGAAATGACCTTTTGTCAAGGGGGAATTTAGGCGGGGGGGATTTGGCAAGGATCTCCACCCCACCAATGCCTTAGGCTCAGAATACTTCAGCCATTGGGGCCCCACCAAACTTTGAGAAATGAGTCTGTGTAAAAACTGCCTTCCAGCCACTATTCTGATGGCCAAACCCCCCTGAGGGAACACTTTTGTTCCAGGGTTTTTCCAAAACTGCCCCCACCCTCTTTTTCCAGGGACTGGTATTGCCACCCACCTCCACACTCTGTCATTGTTTCACTCTATGACCTCATGCTGCTGCTGCTGTTGCTGGTGCCGTGACAACCACACTGTGTCATTGTGCCACTCTCTGACCTCATGCTGTTGCTGCCGTCACCTCCAATCTCGTCATTTGTGCCACTTGTGGACTACTACTGTTTTGCCACCTCCAGAATTTTGTCCATTGTGCCACTGTCTGACCATGAAGCTGCTGTGGCTGCTGCCGTGACCCACACTAAAGTCATTGTGTCACTCTGGGGCCCTACTCCTGTTTTGCCACCTCCCGACTTTCATTGTGCCACTTTGGCCTCATGCTTCTGCTGCCGTAACCTCCACTCTCTGTCATTGTGCCATCTGTGGCCCCCTACTGTTTTGCCCCCTCCAAATGTCATTTTGCCACTGTTGGGCCTCATGCTGCTGCTGCCGTGACCTCCACACTGTGTCATTGTGCCTCTCTGTGGCCTACTCCTGGTTTTGCCACCTCCAGAATGTCATTGTGCCACTGTCTGACCTCATGCTGCTGCTGTGGCTGCTACCGTAACCTACACACTGTTTCATTGTGCCACTCTGTGGCCTATTCCTGTTTTTGCCACCTCCAGAATGTCATTGTGCCACTGACCTCATACTGCTTTGGCTGCTGCCGTCACCTCCACGCTCTTTCACTGATGTTGCCACCTGAGCCCTCAGCTTGTTTTTTTTCCAGCTGTCGCTGCCATGACTTTATCAGGCTACATTCCCGCTTCAGTTTTTTTGGTCAGTTTTGCCCTCTAAGTGCCCAGGGAATTTTATGGTGAAGCGATTCTAAGAGCGGGCGGGGAGTCATATGCGTGTCAAAAATAAAACACAACATTGTTGAAGACAAAAACAAGCTCCACTCTGCATATTTAAGCATGGCACAACGTTCTAAAAGCACCCCGCAGGCTCCTGTGCGCCTGGAAATAGCTGTTTTTAACGCAGTTCGTCCTGAAGCAATCGGACCGAAACTAATTTTGTCGGGAAATTCGGCGAAGTCACCGAATCAAATTTTTGAGAACTTCGCCCATCTCTATCGGCGAATCGAATTTTTGAGAATTTCACACATCTCTACAATGGAAGCATCATGACTCACCGCCTACATAGAAGGCACGTGTCCAACCCACTGCAGGCAAGGCCGTGCTCACAGTATTTTGGGACCAGCATTAAATGGTATTGATGGATTTCCTAGCAAAGGGTACCATGGGTACCATGATCACTGTATCTTCACTGCGGCGGAAATTGTGAGAGGCCATCAAAACCAAGAGACGTGGCAAACTCACCAAAGGTGTCCGCTTTCTGCAAGACTATGTACCAGTAGCTTTAAATTCTATAGCATCCCCCTTATTCAACCAACATTTCACCATCGAACTTCCCCCTCTTTTCAAAAATGAATTTATTTTTGAAGGGCAAGCATTTTCTAGATGACAAGACCTTGATTTCTGAAAATAAACATGGCTTTTTGGGGGAACCTGTCGAAATTCTACAAGCGGGTGTTTACAGTTGCTTACAGAGATGAGAGAAGTGTTATTCTATAGGTGGCACCTATGCAGAAAAGAACTAATAACTGTGCCAACTTTCATTGCTCTCAGTCCAAAGGAAGTGGGTCCGGGAAAATCTTTAATGAACACCCCTTTTAATTGGTTCCGTTGAAAGAGCATCTCTCCTATGTTCCAGTAGCTGCTGAATATAAAAAGAAAAAAGCAGCTTACAAAAAGAAAACTATTTTGACTCATTTAAAGGGCATATGGTAGCCTATAGCATCATAGTTTTGTCTGTAAAACTACAGCATTATTTAAACACGTTAATACTTTTATATAATTAACATGCTATTTAGTCTTTTGTCTTTGATCATTTCAACACTAAAAAACTATATAAATCTATTAATATTCAGAAAGTTTGGCATTAAAATGGAGCTAAAATTTCATTTTATTAACTTTATTTAATAGAAATACATACAGATGCAGATAATTTTAAAAATATAAATATGACTTACACACGTTTTTGGGTACAAATTGCGAGATTGAATAAGGTCTCTGGGATATAAAAATGAACGGCACTGGACAGCATGAGAAAACACAACAAAGGCATATGCCTCGTATATAGTAATCAAACAAATTTCAATGAGCTGGGTGTTGGGCTCGCTTTTACCTGGAAATAAAACCGTCCCATGGGAAAAGAAAAATGAAAGTGCACATTCCTCAGACGATCATCCCTCAAATATATTACTACATTTGATGACTAGAAACGTGCAGGAATCAATTAATTACTCTACACACATATTTTGATTTATTGTTTAACTGGTTGCCGATCGTCCGTCGAATTTGAATGACTCTATAACTGACGGAGTGGAGATCCGGTGCACACAGATTAGCGGTTTCATGAGAAGGCAGGGAAACAAATTATTACGCCCCCCTTTTCCAATCTAGTATATACGATAGCAGGAAGCCTCCTGGCTTTCCTATTTCCCAGTGCTGGTGATTATGTGATACCGGATTGGTATCTACCTTGTTGGGGTTTGGCAGACGATAGCTCTGCGCCAATGCTGGGGGATTTTTTCCCCCCAAAAAATGGTGCTAATATTTAACCCCTCAAAAATAAAAATTTAAAAAACAATGTAAAAATGCCCATCAGAGGTCTATTTTTGGACCTTATGAGAGAGAACAATGTGCAAGATAAAATAATTAAAACATACACATATACACAAAGTTTTTAAAGAAAAAACATTAAGAGACCAAATCACAATTTTTAACCCTACCTCCGACAAACCTATATATAAATGTTAGTGACAAAATTACAAAACTTAAGAGAAAACTTTTACTATTTTCTCTCATATTATAAAAAAAATTATGTAAAAATTACATTAAAACGGAATTTTTTTTTGGACAAAATAAACCCAAGAAAGGTTTAATTTTCAAAACGTACTGAAAAAAAAGGGAAAAAATGTGCCTAGCCAGGAAAGGGGGAAGTCAAATGGCCCGATCAGGAACTTAGTAGAATAAAACTTTTGACATGTACCTCACAAAGAGCCAAGTGTAGCTCAATATGTGGCATGTTTAAGATATATCCTCTTTGATCCATCATGTTTCATGTGAGATGTTGTCCAATACTTGGAAAGTCCACAGTTGAAACCAAGATTCAACAGAAAAATGTAAATGAATGGCTTGCACAGGTGCATCTTCTCATTCATCTGTGGTCCAGCATGTACATGCCTATATACAGTACTATATCAACAGCAACACATCTGAAAGGAGGAATCAACATCTGCTGGACTTTTTAGCCACCATTCACTTAGAAAGGAAGAATCTTCCACATAAGAAACTTGTCGAACATGAGCTTTAGCACTAGTGCTCCAGGTTGGTACTTGTTTTTTATTTCCCCATACGTAAAGGGATAATTTTCTATGTTTTCTCGATTTAAATAAAAAATTTTCTTTTTATGTAGTAGAAGGAGCATACAAAACTAAAGTGGTAAACATCATCAATAAAACAAAAAGATTTTGCCTCAGACCAGGTCATGTTCCAAAAAAAATATTCTACATGTCCAAAACTAATTTTCCAGAATAAAACAATCTATGCCATCTTCCCTGGTATAAATGTTAGGTGAGTGAGTGGCTGTTCATCAGCATTTTTCACCTGTACTGTAATTTCTCTGCATCCTGCTGGGAATTGTTTTTTACCGGTTTTGTATTAGTAAGTTTAGTGATCATGAGATGTCAATATTTAGTATTGTACACTTGGGAGGACATATATGAAAAGAGCTGTGCCAGTTTTCTGGCGTTATTTGCACCAAAAACACAGTTGTGGGCCCTGTTCGGCGTATTTATAAATGGTCTTGCACCAAAAATTGGCTCAAGTCAAACATTTTCGATAGTTTTGTCCGTGCATGTTGCTTCACTCATAAGATTAGATAAATTTATGAAGGTCTCTTGATGGAATGTGTTACAAAAATAGAGTACAATTCCATGCCATTTTCAAATTGGTGAGGCCGAGACAAAAATTTGTCTCTGATACTTTTTTGGCACACATTTTGGGACATGTTTATGTCTCACAATAGGACACATTTCTAAAGTGCTGTGAGAATTTTTTACAACTGATGAATGCTACATTAATTTACTGAGAAGTACAACTGTCTAGTCAGGTCATGTGCCACTTGGAATGGAAGCCCACCCAACCAAATGATATGAGTGTAACTAACAGGTTGTAGCCAAATGGGGGCCCACTCTACAAAAATGTGGGCTGACACCTTTTTGTTTATTTATGAAAAGTATAATTTCTAACAGGGGAATCCCCCCAGGAATTTTGATTTTTGGAGTTGCTGTTCTTCAGTATTCTTTGCCTATCTGCATCGTGCTGGAAATTTGTTTCTAATCCCTTCACACATTTAGATATATCTGTACGTCCAAATTACTTGAAATTAGATTCAGTCAGCAGCTAAGATAATCAACTGGGTTTAGAGACCGCTCCAATCCAGACACCTAACCTTTTAGCCGCCACAGGGAAGACCACGGTGTGTAAACTATTATGATTTATGGCTGATGTCTATTGCCACCCCCGATCGGCTCACCTGTGACATGATTGCGGGTAGCCATTCATAAGGTCTCTGTAGCTGCCATGTTAGTACAGCTATTACACCTTTTACATTAGTACAGCCATTTATAGGGCAAGCATTCGGGACTAATTGTTAACGTAAAAAATAATAGTAAAAAAGTTTGAAAGCATAACATGAATTAATTAATATTAAAAGTTCAAAACAATGCCAATTTGTAATTTTTCACATAAAAAATACACATTATTTGTATTGCTGCATCCAATCTACTTAAATATAACATTAATTATCCTATAAAGTGTAGAACAAAAGAAAATTCTCAATACCAAAAAAGTGATTTTTGGTCATTTCAGATCCACAAAATCTGGAATAAAAAGTGATCAAAATGTTGCATGCATCCCAATTAAACAATAAACAAAAATCTGTAAAGGGTTTTGTATTATGTCTTTGGATTAGTAGCTTTAGTAACCAGGACATGTCCGAATTTAGTAGTGTGTGTGCTTGAAGTGTGCTGGGCCGCCCACCCAATCGAATGGTATGGACGTAACCAATAGGCTGTAAGCCAACATGGTGTACCACACATAACTGTATGGCTGCCACGCTATAGAAGCCTTATCTGTATGCAAGTATAATACTAAGCAGTCAAAACCTAATGAATAGTAGATGTTTGAGTGATTGTTCACCAGTATTTTGCACCTGTGGAACATCTACCATGTAGCACTGGGGCTTTTTAGCCTTCTGTTAGAAACTGGTTCTCAAACTGCCTCTGTAGCAGTACATTTGGCTTTGTTTCTGTGATTTAAAGTACATTTGAACTCCTTATTCTGTATATTATTTTAAGTCCATAGTCGAAGGTGTGGTGCAAGCCTGGTCATTACCTATTCAGGCTGGTAGATTGCACTGGAGTTCTGAGGTTGAGATGCAGCGTGTCACATACATGGGGAATGTATGTGCCAAAGGGGAAGTCTAAGAGTTTGCAAAGAGGAGAGTCAGAGAGAGTAAATTGACGATGGAGTGAGCGTGGGAAAAACCATGAGGTGCTTGAAAGTAGAGCCATTGAGGAGCAGGTCAATCTGAACAATAGTGTTGGCTGGTGGATAGCTGATGGAGACCTGGGGAAGAATACACATGGGCAGAGAGGGAAATTCCTGGCCTGCAGACATGCCACCAAAGAAAAGAGATATCCATCACATACTATACCTTACCATTAAACACTGTGTTTCAGAATAGTTTTTATTTTATTGCATTGTTGCCTGGTTATACCAACCTTTCTGTTACACAGATCTTCTCAAGTTCCCAGTAAATTTAAAAGTTTTGTCTCACTTCAGACATTTTTGGCATATCATCAGGATATGCCATCAATATCTGACATGTGCGGATCTCACCTCTAGGACCCACACCTATCTTGAGAACAAGTCCCGAAACCTATCCGTTCAGAACAGTGATCCTTGTGACATATGTTCAATATATGACATGAAACAACCCCTTTAACTATCAAGTGCCTGACAGAGTCCTGAGTTTGTCACCAGGTACATAGCCACTTGGCGCATACATTATGAAATAAACTGATAAAAATATTTTACCCCAGACCAAGTTACATCCCAGAAAATAATATTCTAGCTGTCCAAAATGGATGTTCAAAAATATGTAACAAAAAGAGAACCAATCTGTTGTGTTAAAAAAATGATCTGCACTAATTGGGTTCAATTAAATTAGACTCATCAAAGCTTGGTTATTGACAACCTCAGTGAAGGGAATATTCAGATTTACAGCAGAAATTTCAGTGATTGTCCTATTCACAGAGCTCACAGAACGTCATACTGCAGAAACAACACCATTCAGATGTAATAAATTCCTTATAAATTCCTACAAGGAATCTGCCATGTGTGAACATACCCAAATAGAACATTTCAAGCAATGTAAAGTGAGCTAAATGTTTTTAATAAGTGCTTCAAGCAGAAACAGCCTTGGGGATGTATGAGAGGGATAGAAGGTGGAATCTATATTTAAAAGGTTGTTGCATTATTGGGTAACTAGATGCTATTACAGTGTTTACTGGAAACATTAACTTTCCATTCAAACCACCTGATAAATGAAAAGGGCCTTCGGCAAAATGCAGCATTTGTGGATCAGAGGAGAGGCAAGCTATTGTGTTTTCTGGTGTGTGACATCTTTTTATCTTTTGCCTGGGAAATGATGGCCTTTTCTAGTTTTGTTTCTTATTGGTACCAGTGAATATAAAATAAAGGAATCACTGCATACATTGTGTATCATGTAATATGATATATTACATTAAAGGAAACCTGTCAATCAGTTTATGCTACCCTCTCTGAGAGTAGGATATGATAGAGGGAGAGAAGTTGAGCTCTCTTAAGTATAGGATTATATGATAGAGGAAAAGAGCTGAACTCTGTGATATTGAGCACATCACCAATTGTCTAAGTAAATATATTTCTAATTTTTCTATTGACATGAAATTCTCACCAGATATAGGTAACAACTAGAGATGGGCGAAGTTCCCGAAATTCGGTTCGTTCACTTCGCCGAATTTCTCGGCAAAAAAAAACTTCTTTCCCAAAATTTTCGGGACGAATCACATTAAAAAAAACGCTATTTCCGGTGCACAGAGCCTGTAGGGTGCTGTAGAAATGTGCCTTGTTTAAAAATATGCAGAGGGAGCTTGGTTTGGTTTTTCAATGTTGTCTTTTGTAGACACGCGATGACTGCCGCCCCTCTTAGAATCGTTCACTTAAAATTCCCTGGGCAATTAAGAGGGCAAAAAAAAGATCAAAAAATGAAGTGGGAAGTAGCTGATAACTCATGGCGCGACAGTGGAAAAAAACAAGTGAGGGGGCTAGGGGGAACATCGTGACGGTGTGGAGGTGAGGCGGGGCCACAGAGCTTAGGTCGAGGTGGCACAATGACATTTTGGAGGTGGCAAAAAACAGGAGTAGGCCAAAGAGTGGCACAATGACACAGTGTGGGGTTGACGGGATAAAGAGCGCATGAGGTCAGACAGTGGCACAATGAATTCTAGAGGTGGCAAAAAAAAAGGGTAGGCCAAGAGTGGCCAATGACACAGTGTGTAGGGCCGGCGCAGCCCCGCAGCAGATGAGGTAGAAAGTGGGCCCAAAGAAAAAGGTGTAGGTCACGGGAAACAGCCCCAGCAGCGTGAGGGCGACGTGGCACAAAGAAGAGTGTGTAGGTCACGCTTAGCCCGGCGCAGCATGAGGTCAGACGTGGACATGACAGTTGTGGTCACGGGGAGCAGCCCAGAGCGGAGGTAGAAGTGGCACAATGGGCACAGTGTGTAGGTCACGGAGCAGCCCCGCAGAAGCATGAGGTCAGACAGTGGCACAATTTCCATTTGGAGGTGGCAAAAACAGGAGTAGGCCCCGGTGGGCAACGACACAGTGGGGAGGTCACCCCCCAGCAGCCACAGCAGCAGCATGGGTCAGCGTGGACAATGCATTGTGGGGTGGCCCAAAAAAGGAGTAGGCCACAGAGGGGACAATACACAGTGTGGGGGTAGGGCAGCAGCCACGCAGCAGCTTGAGGGGCAGACAGTGGACAATGACAGATGTGTAGGTACGGCATAGCCACAGCAGCAGCAGAGGTCGGGGCATGGCCAATGTCAGTGTGTAGGGCACGGGGAGCAGCCAGCAGCAGCATGAGGTCGGGGAATGGACAATGACATTTTGGGGTGGCAAAAAAAAAGGAATGGCCACGAGGGGACAAAGACACAGTGTGAGGTACGGCAGCAGGGCCCCCGCAGCAGCATGAGGTCAAAAGTGGCACAAAGCATTCTGGAGGTGGCAAAAAAAAGGGTAGGCCACAAGTGGGACAATGACACAGGGTAGGGCATGCGCAACCACAGCGGGATTTAGGTCGACAAATGGCACAATGGGAAAAGGGGTGCAGGTCACGGCTTTACCCCAGGCGCATGAGGTCAGACAGTGGCACAAAGAAAGGTGTAGGGGAGGCAGCAGCGACGCAGCGCATGAGGTCAGAAGTGGCACAATGACAGTGTGTAGGCACGGGCACAGCCACAGCAGCGATGAGGTCAGCGTGGGACAATGACAGTGTGTAGGGCACGGCAGCACCACAGCGCGATGAGGTCAGACAGGGGCCAAATGACAGTGTGTAGGTACGGCAGCAGCCCCAGCGCCATGAGTTAAAGTGGACAAAGACACAGTGTGTAGGTCCGGGAGCGCCAAGCAGCAGCTGGGTCAACAGTGGCACAATGACATTCTGGGGTGGCAAAAACCGGGACAAAGACAGAGGGGGGAGGTGACGGGGCGCGCATAGGTCAGACAGTGGCACAAAGCAGGGGTGTGGAGGTGGGTGGAAATTCCGCCCCGGTAAAGATGGTTGGTGGAGATGGGGAGAAACGTAGCAGTGTGTGGATCAGGCAGGGGGCAGCATCAGATTTGTGGCTGAGGGAGGTGTTTGAACCCAGATCATTTCTCAAGTTTGGGTGGGCGTATGGGATGTAGTCTGACGATAAGGATTGGTGTGTGGAAATCCTGACCCGATCCAGCCTGATTATCTTGACAAAGTAAGTCGTTCCACATTTCCTGTGGTGAAGCAGGTTTCCTTGGGGTAACAATGGCCCCCCCGCATGAAACCCCCCTCGATGCCACATCTGCCGGGGAGGACAGCTTCTCACTGTACATCGGCAATTGAGGCCCCCACATCAGTTTGGTGCCCCGTAGTCCAGGGTTTTCTTAAATGGGGGGGGCGGTGTGTCCAAATTGGCCACCCCTGTTGGTTCGGGTTGCTCCCGGTCCTGCTGTGTGCTGGCGATGCCCCCCTCACTAGGCGGGTGAAGGAAGTTGCTAAACAGTGACTACAGACTTAGGGGTTTTGCAGAGGGTGGTATGTCCTACC
>JAODAL010079155.1:0-12673 GCA_025379985.1 Phyllomedusa bahiana | reverse complement strand
AAAAAAAACAAAAGAAGAAAATCGGCCGAATTATAATCTTCTTCATATTTTTATAAAGTTGGTAAATTCGTACGGGAAACTTGTGTGCTATATCTGCTAAGGAGAACTTCTAGCAGGGTACATGACTAAAGCTGGAAATTATGACTTTCCTTATGTCCCTGGCATGTAGTTAGCCATTAGCCTATGTGACCTAAGCAGACAGAGGGGCTGGAGGGAGGTTTGGAGATTCCTTAAAACACCTTGAGTCATTAAAGACCATTGTCAGATCCAGGAGTTAGCATCAAGCGTAAGTCTGTCCGGTCATCTTCAAGTGTATCCCTCACCCCGGATTTTTAACCAATGAAATTGGAAAAGTTCTGTTTTTTGTTATTTTATCCCTTTTTGTTTATTTCTGTTCTACACGTTTTTATGTATGTATGTTATTTGTTAATTTTTGTAACTAAACACTGTTCCTGTATATAAAAGCGTGAAATTCCTTCCTTAAGATGTATAGAGTTCATTTTACTCTCTCAAAAGGTGGTGACAGTGTGTGTTTTTGGGGTTTGTGGACTGTGTTGGGTACATGTGTGCTCATTGTGTAAGCAGAGTGAGAGCCAAGCGTTATCTGTTGTTGTGTAGCATATTCCCTGGTCATCGCCAAGTTGCACAGAAGTAGATGGGGTCTGAGTTGTTTACCCGAGATGGATTGCACCCTATAGACCCCTCTGCATGTGATTTCCCCTTTTCCTAGTGCACAGTTGAGGTTGGCAGTGTATCCTTTATTTTGTGCCTCTGTGCCCTCAATATTTTAACTTTTGTGCACCCGTTTTATGACCATCAAATATCAAGAGCAAAGGGTCACATATCACTCTGGTATACAACAATCTCTCCATATATTTCTCAGTGGATCCCAAACTTTAATGTATACAGGTAACCTAGCAGTCTAAAGGGGTTAAAGACAGAATGAAGTTAGGCAAAAAAGCTTATATACCCTACTATTGAACCAAACTAAAGGAGAAAGTAATCAACCTCTTTTGCCTCAATAGTGGTTTACCAGTATACTCAAAACTTTCTTTCCATAACATCAAGAACACTCTTTGCTTTTACCAACAACTACCACTCCACCACCCACCATACATAGACTTTCAAGTCTTCTCATTAACAAGGCTACTTGCAACTCCTTGCTATTCCTCTCACTTTCTGCAATGGTGGGAACTCGAAGAAAAATCCTAAAAATAAACCAATAAAACTTCTAGAGTTTTTTTTTCTCTTCATCTTCACAATTAACTTTTCATCAAAAAGGGTTCTACAGTTCCCGACACCTTACTTTTCCTACAGAGCAGAGTCAGTAGACCTTGATCACTAAGGCTCCCTAGATTCTCAACCTCTAACGGTATCTTAACTTTAACAACTGTTCTCTTCTTTTTGCTCTACCCTTTAATCAGACATAACGCAAATGATGCTTGATTTGAGACAAGATATTCAAACATTTGCATCTCACACAAAGTCCCACAATGACCTGATTGATGTTCATGGCATTTTGGAGGAGGAGGTGCAGCGCCTTGTGAATAAGGTAATAGACTTGGAGTTCACATCCTGTCATAATAACGTCAGATTCTGAGTTATACCAAAATCAGTCCCACCAAACCAACTGAGCACTTACATTACAGATCTTATGGCTCTCATGTTTCCAAAAGTCACTACACAAGATCTGATTATCAACAAGCTTCCCAAACCTAAAAATTTGGCACAACAAGTTGCAAAGGACTCCATCACAAGAATTTAATCTCCTCAGGAAAACCCAGTCCGGTACGAAAAGAAAAATCCGTCCAAAAATTATTGCACCCTTATGTTCTGATAGGACTACGCGTTCAAAATTAAGATTATTAGTCTAAAAAAGTTGTTCTTGGTATTGTAGGTATTATTTTCTCATCCTTAAATAGGGTGACCCGGAACTTACAAATGCTTGGTTCGTCTGACGAAGCATGATTAAAAATAGAAAAAAAGAAGCATACTCATCTCCGTGATGCTCCCATTCTGTCCTGGTGGCCACACCCGTTTATCTTGCTGTAGCATGGAACATTCATCGTTCACCTGCAATGTACAGCCAATCACAGACCACAATGCCCCGACGGACAAACAAATTTTGTAAAGGTACTTTCACGCAGCGCAGTTTTGGTGCAGTTTTAACTGCGATCCAATTAAACTGCCTTTATTACCAGCAAGCTTCTTTCAGTTGTCTAAATTGTTCAGAAAGGTGTTTCAAGTAAGTAATCAGTTACTGTGTTTTAAATCTTGCAGACTTCAAACACACTAATTGATTATTCACTTTCCAAACAGTTTAGAGAAATGAGAGAAGCTTGCTGGTAATAAAGGCAGTTTAATTGGAGCGTAGTTAAAACTGCACCAAAGCTGCACTGTGTGAAAGCACCCTTAGTCCCAGAACACTCTTAACTACAGTTTTCTGTTTCCCAGACTTGTATGCTGTTTTAATTATATCATTACAGCTCAAAGTATTTCTTGCATCTAAAATATGTCAATAAAATATCTCACTTACAATGTGAGGGGGTTAAACTGGCCCTTCAAATGCTCTTTGCTCTAGAGAGACATGATTAAGTCAAAAGCTGATGTAGTCTGTCTCTAAGAGACACATCTGACTTCTAAAGGCCACCATAGATTAAAATATAAAAATTTCCCTCATATCTTCCAGGCTCACTCCTCACTGATATTTTAGTCCACTGCGTCCAGCATAAGATCAGCTTATACGCAGAGGACGTGATGCTTATGGTTACCAATCCTTATTCTGCTATATCAGAAATTCTTAAAATACTGGGTAAATTTTTTGACATCTTGTTTTACAAACAAAACACTTCTGAGACAGTATTATTTCTAGGGAAGTGGAATTCGTTTCAAATTTCAGGAAAAATTCCATTCTAAACAAAGCCGAATTTTATGGAGATTCGTAGTAATTAGTGATGAGCGATTGGGTCAACTATCGTCATCGGATCGATAGACGATATCGTCAATTATCATGCCGATATCTGATAATAGATAATCGCCGATGACCATTAAAGTCTATGGGCGAGGAACAACTCCTTCATTCCTACCCCCAAACAGGGCTGGAAAAGCTGGAATTAACATCCACAACAGTAAAATGGATACGTGCTACATCTTAGGCAACACACTTAGGTTATAAAAGTCACAGAAAAAAAGTCACAGACTATTCACTATCCCTGTCTTGTACCACAGCATGACCCTTAAACCTGCATGACCCACAAATTAAAAAGTGCCAGAAGGCAGTATTATTTGAACCATCATTTTTTTGAACTGGACATTGACTATCCCTGTTCTGGAACACAGCATGACCCTTAAACCTGTCTGACCCACAGATGTGCCAGAAAAAGTGCCAGAAAAAGGAGTCTTTGAACCACCATTTTAGTTGAACTGGACTTGGCCTATCCCTGTCCTGGACCGCAGCATGATGGTTGCATTAACCACTGAAGAACAGATCGGCGATGCTGTTCGTTAATGAGATTCACAGGGCACCGACCCAGCGATGATAGGCTTGACGGTCCTGCAACCGACGATCCGCTGGCTTGCGTGTTGTCGCCAGCACTGGAAGGAGATTAAAGGAAGGAGCACCTTCTCTCATACCTCTACCTCCATGTCCTACACCCCTCTTTGCTCGCTTACCACCTGCATTTCGCTCCATGCTCATAAAGATAAAAATTTAAGAAGGTGTGGAAGAGTTTTTGACAGTCTCTTATTGAAAGACGGCAAATCACAGCTATTATTAAATCCCTCTAATTTCCTACAGCCAACTAGGATTAGAAACTGAAATGTTTCTAGCAAATACCTGTGAAATGCGGTCTGGTGGAAGAACCGTAAGACAAAACCAACAGTGTTCTTCCTTCAGACCCAGGGATTTACAACTGCCCAGTAGGAGTAGGAATTAATAGTTTTCAACAAAATATCATACAAGTGCGCTATCTGCGCCAATCTGAGATTCACCGAGCGCAATAAAACTTTTCAGAAGTTACACAAATGAGAAATTGCGTTTTTTGCAGCAATGACAAACAAGAACAGTTGCTAGAAAATGTTTCTAGCAGAATTGTCGTACAAGGTGGCTATTTGAAAAAAACAAGGGCCGCACCACGTGCAATACAGCAAATTTAAAAGTTATACGGATAACAAACGGTGGTTTTTGCACCAATGAAATACACAAACAGTAACTACAACATTTCTGTATCCAAATTTAAGTATAGGGTGGCTATTTAAAAAAAACTGGGGCAAACCAAAGTGAAAAATACAGCAATTTTAAAAGTTATAGGGAAATTAAGAAAGGTGGATTTTGCACCAATTGAAATTACAAACAGCAGTTACCACAAATTTCTGTATTCAAATTTAAGAACAAGGTGGCTTTTGAACAAAACTGGGCCGACCAAAGTGAAATACAGCTATTGAAAATTTTTATACGGATAATAAAGGGGGGTTTTTGCCCCTATTAATACACCTGCAATTACTAGCAAATTTCTGTATCCTAATATAAGTACAAGGTAGGTCTTTGAACAAAAATGGGCTGTGCCAAAGTGAAAAAAAAAATATTTAAAATGTATACGGATAATAAAAGGTGGGTTTTGCACCTTTGAAATACACCTGCAATTACTAGCAAATTTCTGAATCCTATTATAAGTACAAGGTGGGTCTTTGATCAAAACTGGGCTGCGCCAAAGTGAAAAACACCTATTTAAAATTTATGCGGACAATAAAAGGTGGGTTTTGAACCTATGAAATACACCTGCAATTACCAGCAAATTTCTGTATCCTAATATAAGTACAAGGTGGGTCTTTGATCAAAACTGGGCTGCGCCAAAGTGAAAAACAACTATTTAAAATTTTTTACGTATAAAAAAGGTGGGTTTTGCACGTATGAAATACACCTACAATAAATACCCAAATTTCTGTATCCTAATATAAGAAACAGGTGGGTCTTTAAAACAAAAATGGGCTGCGCCAAAGTGAAGAACACCTTTTAAAAGTTTTTACGGATAATAAAGGTGGGTTTTGCACCAATGAAATACAACAGCAGTTACTAGAAAATTTCTGTGTCCTAATGTAAGTAAAAGGTGGGTCTTTGAACAAACTGGCTGCACAAAATAAAAAGGTACTATTTCACCTCAGGTGCAAGGTGTGCTGGCCAAAAACTGGTAAAAAAAAAGCCATTTCAATGCAGGTTCAAAGTCTGGGCTGCACAATATACACTCTCCTTTCAAAAGCCTGCCTGTCTGTCTGTGTTCGCCCGCACCCTCCTCCCTCCCGCGGCTGTACAGCGCCAGATGCTTCTTTAAAAGTGTCCGTCTAACTAAGAGCTGAAATTCTCTAATCTACCTATGTTCTAATGTTCACAGCTAAAAGCATGGTTCTCTGTATGAATAAAGAGAACTGTGTCTCTGAGCTAAGCTGTATTGAGAGAAAATTAGCACACGTCCTTGCTCTGTGAGAGACACTGAAAACTGTATGTAAAAAGGAAACGCTGTCTATGCAAAATGATTTATCAATGTGATTTTTCAGCCAATGACAACCATACACACACAGTCATGACGTGCACTCCCGCTCACCCTGCTCTATGCTCTAAGTTTGATTTGCTTGCCGCCAAAATACAGAAAGTCATGCGCAATAGTAATAGATTATCGCAGATTCTCACCTAAAATATTGCGTGATCGGAAATTTTCGATCAACCTAAAAACAGTGCCGATTTCAACTTTGTCAATTATAATCGCTCATCCCTAGTAGTAATGGCCACAAGCACGTGGCGTGACATGGGGCAAGAACTATGGGAGAAAGAAAGGAACGCCCTCAATGACATGTGCAGATATGCAGTCAATCAGCAGCCGGCTTCTGTGATGCAATTTTACATTCTGCCATTGTGTCTCTTATGCACAAGAATTAGAGATGGTCGAATTTCTCAAGAATTTCATTTGCCGACTTCGCCGAATTTTCTGACAAAATCCGTTTCATCCCAAATTACTTCGGGACGAATCGCAGTAAAAAACAGCTATTTCCTGGCTGTAGAGAGCCTGTAGGTGCTGTAGAACATTGTGTCATGCTTAAATATGCAGAGGGAGCTTAGTTTGGTCTTCATACAATGCTGTGTTTTAGTATGACACGCACATGACTGCCGCCGCTCTTAGAATCGCTTCACTCTAAAATTCCCTGTGCACTCAGAGAGGCAAAACTGACCAAAAAACTGAAGCAGGAATGCAGCCTGTTAAAGTCATGGCAGAGCCAGCTGGAAAAAAAACAAGCTGTGGGCTAAGATCCTACGATAGCATCAAAAAACACAGTAGTAGGTTACTGGAGCCGCCACAGATCGCAGCACAGTAAGGGGGCGATGGCAATAGCCATGCCAGGCAGCGGAATCTAAGTAGGTCCCGGTTTTCACCAGAGCATGCTGCAAAGCGGGATGGACTTGCTGCGGCGGGAGTCGACCAGGTCGTAACCCCTGATGTGACTTGCTTGCGGTGGCAGCCGAGGTGTAGCGAGGTACAAAATCATAAGGCAAACTCGGAGTCGGGGACGGCAAGGATCGTGGTCAAGGGACGGAGGCAAGAGGTACGGTACATGGATATGACAGACGAGGCTCAAGGAGGAGGCGGAGGCGGTTTTTCCTGTTTGTAATTTGGACATACGATTACATTTTTCATACTGAAGAGCTCATCCAAAGCCAGTTTTGCAGCATTTGCTTGTGCTTCACTATTCTAGTTTTCTACTAAATTACATCACTAACGACAGCGAATGCAAAATAAGCACCTAAAACATTCCCTGTAATTAGGGTCTCTTTCAATTCCATACGCTGCATTTGAACAAATTGGTGTCACGCAGAAACTGGATTCAAACTACCATGTTTATACTTCATATTAAACTCCTTTTGAACTTTTTTAGGTATTAATGAAGAAGTTGATGGAGGTAGAATTACCTTGGCCAAAAATGGTTTTGGACCGTTAGCAAACTGACTACGGAGGATTTCTCTATAGTACTTGAGTATGTCCTCCCTCTCAGCAGCTGGAAAAAAGGTTCCCATTTTGGACCGGTAGTGAGGGTCCAAGAGAGTGGAGAGCCAGAAGTCATCCACTAGCCAGGCAAATCAGCATGCTGCAGACCATGTGCGCAAGTGATTCTGAGGGACTTCCTGCCTCCATCTCCACTGTATACTGAAACGGTGCTTGGGGGACAGTGGCACAATGACAGAGTGTGGAGGGCACTGCAGCAGCCACAGCTGCAGCATGAGGTCAGACAGTGGCACAATGACACAGTGTGGAGGTGACAGCTTCAACAGCAGCAGCAGCATGAGGTCACAGACTGGCACAATGACAGAGTGTGGAGGTCACGGCAGCAGCTACTGCAGCAGCATGAGGTCACAGACTGGCACAATGACAGATTATGGAGGGCACGGTAGCAGCCACAACAGCATGAGGTCAGAGAGTGGCACAATGACAGGGTGTAGAGGTAACCGCAGCAGCAACAACAGCAGCAGCAGCATGAGGTCAGAGAGTGGCACAATGACAGGGTGTGGAGGTGACCGCAGCAGCAACAACAGCAGCAGCAGCATGAGGTTAGAGAGTGGCACAATGACAGGGTGTGGAGGTGGACCGCAGCAGCAACAGCAGCAGCAGCATGAGGTCAGTGAGTGGCACAATGACAGAGTGTGGAGGTGGGTGGCAATACCAGTCCCTGGTAAAGATGGTGGGAGGCAGATGGAGAAACTGGCAGCAGATGTGTGGCATCAGGCGGGTGGCGGCATCAGAATAGTGGCTGAGGCAGGTAGTTTGAATCCAGACTCATTTCTCAAAGTTTTGGTGAGGCGTCATGGCTGATATAATCTGATGTGTAAGGCATTGGTGTGTGGAAATCATGGCCAATCCACACCTGATTCATCTTGACAAAGGTGAGTCGTTCCACATTTCCGGTGGACAAGCGGGTTCTCCTTGGGGTAACGATGGCCCCCACCGCACTGAACACCAGCTCTGATGCTACACTACTGGCCGGGCAGGAAAGCTTCTCCACTGCAAACTCGGCGAATTGCGGCCACACATTCAGTTTGGCTGCCCAGTAATCCAGCAGATCTTCTAACTTTGGTGGCAGAGTGCTGTCCAAGTAGGCCACCACCTGTTGGTTCAGGGTCTGCTCCAGGTCCTGCTGCTGGTGAGTGCCCTCCTCACTATGCGGCTGAAGGAAGCTGCTCATCAGCGACTTCAGACTTAGGTTGCTGCTGATGGAGCTTGTACTGCTCCCTACCCCCCCCACCTTCCCACAGCAGCCACGGCAGTGGTACGTGAGCGCTGAGGAATCCCTGGTCAGACCTGTCAGAGTATGGAACATAATGCTCATAGGCAACGGCCAACTGACTAAGGAAGATAGCTCTATAGTATTTGAGTTTGTCCTCCCTCTCAGCAGCTGGGAAAAAGGCTCCCATTTTGGACCGGTAGCGAGGGTCCAATAGGGTGGAGAGCCAGAAGTCATCCCTCTGCCGGATGCTGACTATTTGGCTGTCACTAGCAAGGCAAATCAGCATGCTGCGGGTCATCTGTAAAGTGACTCTGAGGGACTCCCTGCCTCCAACTCCACTGTATGCTGCCACGGTGCTTGTGGTTCATCTGCCTTGTCTTCCTCATCTCCATCTACCTCCTCCAGCTGCTCCTGCTCCTCCGCTCCTGTCACCTGGGTAGAAAAACCTGCTCCTGCTCCAATGTCCTCCTCCTCCTCCTCCAGTTCAGTCCCCACCGGACTCATATGGCCACGTCTCCAGTCCTCTGCACAGACAGATTTTTCAGCATCTGTTCCAGGACATGAAGCAGTGGAATGATGTTATTCATCACGTAGTCCTGGCGACTGACAAATAGCGTTGCCTCCTCAAATTACCTCATCAAACGTAAGGTGTTATTCATGAGCTGCCCTGGCTGACTTCAAAGTTACATTGGGGAGTACTCCTGTCCACCTGGATCATAAAAAAAAATTGTTAATGGCCTTTCTCTGTTCATATAGTCGGTCCAACATGTGGAGGCTGGAATTCTAACGGGAGGAAACATTGCATATCAGCGTGTATTGGGGGAGGCCGTTCTGCCGCTGCAACTCGAGGAAGGTGTGCCTGGCTTTGTAGGAATGGATGAAGTGCATGCACAGTTTCCTGGCCATTTTCAGAATCTTCTGAAGATTGGTGGAAGACTTCAGGAACCTTTTCACAACCAGATTGAACACGTGCGCCATGCAGGGCGCATGGACCATCCCTCCTCGGTGCAGCGCGGACACCATGTTCCTCCCATTATCTGTCACCATGGTTCCGATTTGTAGTTGTGCGCGAAGAAAGCCACACATCGATTTCTTGCTGCATGACGCGGAGCAGTTCCTCCCATGTGTAACTTCGTTCGCCGAGGTAAGCCAGGTGAAGAACTGCATGACACCGCTGTGCCCTACACATTTTTTGGAATATATACTCCAAGTAACGGATTTTCTAATGAAACATAATTATTTTGCTTACAACGGACAAATGTACTTGCAGACAAAAGGGGTCTTTATGGGGGCGAAATATTCACCCTCATTGGCCAATTAACAGTCGCTTGGTCGGAGCGTTTGTATATCTTCTCAGACACAAATCCCTTTGTGGAACACTTGGAGTGGTATGGCAGATACATAGATGATCTTTTGATTATTTGGAGGGGAGATGTGTCTGCCATACCACTCTTTGTGGACTATCTTAATAATAACCAGCTCAATCTGAGATTCACCTTTCATTATCACCAGCAACAAATTGTCTTTTTGAACCTTGAATTAGAGGCAGTGCCTGGAGAAATTATTAGGTCTAAAACATTCCATAAGCCTACGTCCGGCAATGCGATTCTGCATTACCGCAGTTTTCACACCAACAGCACTAAAAAAGCCATTCCAATAGGTGAGCTTACTAGAGCTAAAATAAATTGCAACCTGGAAGATGATTACAACAAGGAAAAATGGGCTATTTCCAATAGACTTAAAGCTAGGGGCTATCCAAGTTGGTCATTAAAGAGAGCAGCCCTAAAAGTTGATCAGCGCCAGAGAGAAAGCTTACTGTGTAGTTCTCCTAAAAAAGATTTGATTACAAATGAGCATCAGCCAGTTCTGGTTCTTATTCATACTTGCCAATTTAAACAAATAAAAATATAGTATTAAAATATCTTCCTCTACTGAATGACGATGATGTTCTCAGTCAAATATTACAAAATGGCTGTAAAATTGTTTAAAAAAAGAGTGAAACCTTGGGTAACATCTTATCCCCTAGTCTAGTCACAAATAGAAGCAATACATCTACTTGGTTGCAGCATAAAGGCTTTGTTAGATGTGGCCATTTTCCTTGTAAATCCTGTGGATACGCTTTTCCAACAAAATAAATATCTAATTGTGATAGTTCTTTGTCGTTTCCCATTCATAAATATATCAATTGTAATACTACTCACGTAGTTTATGTTATTAGGTGTACATTATGTAACCTTATGTACGTATGTAGTACTACCCGCAAACTTAAAATACGGTTCCTCGAACATTTGTACGACGTAGGACACAATTCAACCAGAACAAAATCTAGTGTTTCACAACATTTTTATGATTGTCACAATGGAAACACCAGAGGTTTACAACTCATAGGTATTGAAAAAGTTCTAAAACCATTAAGAGGGGGTAACATAGAATATTTACCCCATAAAAAGGGAGGCATTCTGGATGTTGCGTTTAAAACACTTTTGTACCCAAGGACTAACTCACGCGGGAAAAAATTATGTTTCATACTTGAAAAATCTCCACTAGTATTTCTTACCCTGCTTATTTTGTCCATTATTAGCCCATATTGCCTAATCTAGCCCCAAAGTGAGAGTCTATTCCCTATCTATAGCATTCATAGGGCTTGTTCTGTTATATAATATCATGCTACAAGAGTTTGAACATTGTATCAAATTTTTTGTTTATAACCTTCTTCTCTTTGCCGCTTTATATATACATCTTTTGTAGTGTATCATTCGCTTACATTGTATGTGTCACCTTTAAGTCCTTCCTGACACCCGTACGTACATCCGGTCTGCGCCAGGCTTTGACACGCATTTGCGTTTCACATCTATGTCACTTCCGGTTTTCGCCCTCAGTAACGTGTCTGCCCGGCAGTCGCCTGTGGTGCGCACATCCGGATTGTGACGGGTCTGTGACACGCATCTGCGTTCCATTCCCACGCCACTTCCGGTTTTCCGCAGTGGCGGTTTGGTTTGTCAGCTTCCCGCAGTACCGGCGTCTCGGTCTCAGGTATGAAATTTTCTTACAGGTGTCTGTAGTTTTTAATTAAGCATTGCTTTTAGCACACTATAAAAAGGCTTGTCTATCATTTGAGCGTTGCTACGATTAAGGGCGTTACATCGCCCGAAACATGTCAGCGATTTGCTCATATTTGTCTCTCTGATTGCCTGCCTGCCATTCCATGCCTTTGTATGTTTTGTACCAGCGTTTATCTTTGGAATAAAGTCTTTTTTTAATGCATTATCCCGGTGCTGATCATTGGATTTGTTTTGCGCCCTACACATGTGGTATGATGGAGCAGCACTTGTGGAGGCGGAGATGGTGGTGGTGGTGGTGGTGGAGGAAGAGGCGGACATTTACGCAGGAGCAGCAGTTTGACAACATGGAGGAGAAAGTGCCGTCTCCTGTCCAAATTGTTGGTGTGGCTGGGCAGGAAGCACATTCACCCAGTGGGGCGTAAAGGACATGTACTGGCCCTGACCGTAGTTACAGCTCCAGACGTCCGCGCTGCCATGCACCTTTGAACAAACCGATAAGCTCACAGACTGGCTCACCTTGTGTTCTACATATTTGTGAAGTGCTGGTACTGCCTTTTTGGAAAATAAATTACGGCTTGGAACACTCCACCTTGGCTCGACACAAGTCATTAGTTCTCTGAACGGTGCAGAGTCCACCATTTGGAAAGGGAGGGACTGCAGTACCAACAACTTGGACAGGAGCATGGTCAGCTTCTGCACCTTAGGATGGCTGGATGCATACTGTTGCTTCACCCGGCTCCCAAGTGTGGTCGGCTACATCATCAGCGATTATTGTTTTATCTTTACTGCTTTCCTCCTCAACGGTCTTGGTATGGCCTCCCATGCCACTCTCCACATACATATTTTGATGCCTACTGCAAGAAGCAGGGGATATCTGCCCCATTTCTTCGCTGCAAAGTAGCTGCTGACTGTCCTCAAATTGTTCATCCTCGCTGTATAGTGGCGCTGAGACCAGAACCCTATAGTAGATCCCCTGGCTGAGGGAACCGGAACGGGACAGAGGCGGGTTGAGGACAGGTGAGAGCCGCTGAGCTGTTCCCGGGCCATGCCAACTAAGGGTTGTGTCTGACGTTCCCACCGACTCTTGGCTTGGGTTGTCAGATGTCATCTGGGAGGAAGTGGATGACCTAGTCAACCATCAAGAACCCTTGGGTGTGGTCAACACATGGCCGCTAGATGACACCGGCAGTTCTGGCCTCACCGCGTGAACCGCTGCGATGTTCCCCTTACTGTGCTGGACCTGTGCCCGCTCAGGAATGGGATGTGCCACCGCCACTCGCAGTGAAGAGCCTGCCACCTCCGCTGACATTATTTGTTCAAAAATTTACAGACTCTGATTAAAGAAA
>JAODAL010079154.1:0-12673 GCA_025379985.1 Phyllomedusa bahiana | reverse complement strand
GGCGGGTTGGGCGTCCAGTGACCGGATGCGGGGGCCGGGCCCCCCGGGGAGCACGGCACTGCCTCCGGGGCCCACAGCGGCTCGGGGGAGGGGGCCCACAGCAGCTCGGGGGGGCCCCACCGGGGGATTCCCCGATCCCCCGGCGGCCCAGTCCGAGCCTGGCTGGGAGGTTGGGGTATGTTGTCCGAGAGGCCATCAGTAAGGGAGTCAAGAGCAGAGTCTCTGCTGCTGGAAGCTAGCGGCGGGGTTTAATTCACCCCTTCATGCATATGGATGTCCCTGAAAATCTAAATGGCATAAAGGATGTATAAAGCGGGCTCACACGCTAAGCCCACTCTATGCATGGCAGACAGCGACTGTTCCTTACACTCGCTGCTAACAAAGGGCCTGTGCCCCGAATGTTTTAGGACCCTAGCAAAGCCCCTGCTCCGTTCCCTGGCGTGGCTTAACTATCATCGCTTGTGGTGGTCCAGCGAATCCACCAAACCCTTACAGTACAATCTGGCCATGGATTCCGCCAGGTTACCTCTGCCAGAACTCCGGGACGTTACGATGGCCGTTGCCCAGCAGAGCCAGCGCATTGACCAGCTCGCCGCCATGATGCAGAACCTTGAGGCTCGTCTACCTCGGCCTGTGGCTGCTGCCGCCTCGCCTGCACCAGTCGCTCCTGCAGCCATGGCGCTACCTGCTCCTGCACCGGGACCTTCTCTGCATCTGCCGCTCCCCTCCCGCTATGATGGAGACCCCAAGAAGTGCAGAGGCTTCATCAGTCAATGCTCCATCCACATCGAGATGTTGGGACATCAATTCCCTACTGAGCGGGCTAAAGTGGCCTTCATTATTAGCCTCTTAACAGGCGAAACTCTGGCCTGGGCCACCCCGCTATGGGACCGAGGAGATCCACTGATGGCTAATCTGCAAGCCTTCCTCCAGGGGTTCCGTACTGTCTTCGAGGAACCTGGTCGCACCTCCTCCGCTGCTGCAGCTCTGCTTCGTCTCCGTCAGGGTGACTCTACGGTAGGGCAGTACTCGGTGCAGTTCCGCACTCTAGCCTCAGAACTGGACTGGAACAATGAGGCTTTGGTGGCGACCTTCTGGCAAGGCCTCATGGGACGCGTTAAAGATGAGCTTGCGGGTCGGGATCTGCCGTCCTCTCTGGACGAATTGATTCGGCTGGCCAGCCGAATCGACATTCGCTTTGCGGAGAGACAACAGGAGCTCCGTCTCCAACGCGAGTCTACTCGACCACGCCGGCTACCTCGCTTAGCTCCTGTCTTTCAATGCCCTCCACTTCCTCCACCAACAGTTCATGAGGACGAACCCATGCAGGTTGAAAGGGCTCACTTGACCCAGGAGGAACGCTCACAGCGTCGTCTGAGGCAGTTATGTTTCTATTGTGGCGGTTCCGGCCACTTCATTGGGGACTGTCCGGTGCGCCCGGGAAACTCTCGCACCTAGGGCTCGCAGGAGAGGCATCCCTAGGTGTCAGTGCGGCCTCTCCCCGTCTGACCATTCCTGTACTTTGTGGAATTTCGCCGGACAGCACCTTTCAGGCCACCGCCTTCCTGGACTCGGGGTCCGCTGGTAACTTTATCAGCCACGCGCTGGTGTCCCAGTTTCGGCTTCCGGTGACCCCTCTGCAGAAACCCATGTTCGTCTCCTCGGTCAGTGGCGAATGCCTCAAGGATGCCATTCGGTTCTGCACTGCGCCCCTCACCTTGCAGATAGGCGCGCTACACCAGGAAACTGTGAAACTTCTCGTGCTGCCTCGTTCCTCTTCTGAGATCCTTCTGGGCCTTCCCTGGTTACAAGAGCACGCTCCGACCCTAGACTGGAACACAGGTGAGATTCTTCGTTGGGGCCCGGCATGTCACTCTCGATGCCTTCTGGCACTCCGCCCTGCTCTACGGACTGCCTCTGCAAGGCCTACGAAGTCTCTGCCAGGTCTGCCTGCTTCTTACCAGGACTTTGCCGACGTCTTTTCCGAAAGACAAGCCGAAACTCTGCCCCCGCACCGGCCCTTCGATTGCCCAATTGACCTGCAACCCGGTACTACTCCTCCCCGAGGCAAAGTTTACCCTCTTTCAGTCCCGGAGACAAAGGCGATGTCTGAGTATATTCAAGAGAATCTCCGTAAAGGCTTTATATGCAAGTCGTCCTTGCCTGCGGGAGCCGGATTCTTCTTTGTCGAAAAGAAAGATGGAACCCTCTGGCCCTGTATCGATTATCGTGGCCTAAATGAAATAACCATAAAGAATCGATACCCCCTGCCATTGATCTCAGAGCTATTTGACCGCCTACGTGGCGCTAAAATTTTTTCTAAATTGGATCTTTGCGATGCTTACAACTAGTGTTGAGCGATTATTATCGACAAAGTTGAAATCGGCACGGTATTTACGTTGACTGGATTTTTAGATCACCAAATAATTTGGGTTAAAATCTGTGCATAATCTATTAATATCGCGCCATTTTCGGCGCTTCCTGTCATTTTGGCGGCCAGAAAATCAGCTTACAGAATAGAGCAGGGTGAGATGTGTGTGCGACGTCAGACGGATGTGTATGGTTGCGATTGGCTGGAAAAATCACATGACCGTCGTTTTACATAGAACAGCCCTCCTGTTCATGATCATTGTCTGTCAGCATCTCATAGCAGTGGGGACGTGCGCTCTGCCTCTGTCCAAACAGCTCAGCAAACAGCTCAGCAAAATATTTTATTTTTCACAGAGACAGCTCTTTTTTTTAGCTCTGATCCTTAGAAGTTAGTTAGATCAGAGATTTGCAGATTTTAGTTAGGCAAGAATTTAAAGGACCCATTACCACTGTAAAGTCACGAGGGGAGCGGGGGGGGGGCAGGGGTGAACACAGACAAGCTCTAATAAAGGATACTGGATATTGTACAGCCAAAACTTTGTTTAGACATTGCATTGCCTTAAAATTAGGATACAAAATCTTTTCTAGTAACTGCGGGTCTATTTGTTAGGTGCAAAACTCCACTTTTATTCTCAGTTTTACATTTCAGATAGGTTGTTTCTTTTTCAATTTTGCCCAGTCCAGCTTTGTTGATATAGCCACCTTGCACTTAAAATTTGAATACAGCAATTGTGTAGTCACCACAGGTTGATAGGTGCCAAAAAATACCTTTTATTATCAGTATACACTTCAGATACGTGTTTTTTTTCACTTTGGCGCAGGCAGCTTTGTTGATAGAGCCACCTTGCAGTTAAATTTGAATCCTGCAACTTTGTAGTCACAACAGGTGTACTGATAGGTGCCAAAATACCTTTTAATATCTGTATACATTTCAGACAGGTGTTTTTTCACTTTTGTCAGTCAAGCTTTGTTGATAGATCTACTTTGCAGTTAAATTTGAATACAGCAATTAAGTAGTCACCACAGGTGAATTGATAGGTGCCAAAAAATACCTTTTATTATCCCGTATACATTTCAGACAGGTGTCTTTTTCACTTTTGGTCAGTCAAGCTTATTTAATAGATCTACTTTGCAGTTAAATTTGAATCCAGCAATTTTGTTTTGAGGGATTTAAGAATAGCTGTGATTTGCCGACTTTTAATAAGAGACTTTCCAAAACTCTTCCATACCTTCTCAAATTTTTATATTTCTGAACATGGAACGAAATTCAGGTGGTAAGCGAGCAAAGAGGGGTGTAGGACATGGAGGTAGAGGTACGTGAGTAGGTGCTCCTTCCTGTGCTGGCGACAACACGCATGCCAGCGGATCATCAGTTGCAGGACCGTCAGGCCTGTCATCGCTGGGTCAGGGCCCTGTGAATCTCAGTAACGAACAGCGTCGCCAATCTGTTCTTCAGTGGTTAATGCAACCGGCATCCAGCAGTCTTACCTCCTCATCCTCCCAGTCACGGCCACATATGTCGTTATCAGCATCATCAGCATCCGTCCAACATGAAGCAGCCCAAATGTCAACTCGTGTACCCACCACTGTGGATAATCCATTTTCTGAAGACCTCTTTGATGACAAAATGCGGTTGGGGTCAGAAGGCATGTTAAAAGATCAAGAGGCCAAAGAGGATGATTTTCTCTGCTCTGACGCCCAGTTACTGATGCCATCAGAGGAGGAGAAGGAAGCCGGTCAATCGTCAAAATCCCGGGCGGTCGGCAACGCCTTGCAGTCCCTCTTGCTTGTAGCCCGCAGCTCCTGGATGCAGAATATCAGGACGACGAAGTCACCTGTGTTGATGATGATGATGACGACATTGCGGATCCAACATGGTCTTTTCAGCAGAATTTGCTTGCGAGCGCTTCATCACTGGACGAGGAGGAAGACAATGGGGTAGTGTCAGTACGGGTCCCGCCTCAAAAAGGGAGAGGTCGGTCTCAGAAGTCCGCTGATATAATTCTGCCAGCCACGGTCAGCGGAAACCCAGCTCTTCGTTTATCGCCGTCAAAAAGGGCCAGGACCTCTCAAGCCTGGGCCTTCTTTGAGCAAGCCTCTGCCGCCTTTGAAGTAAACTCATAAATAGAGGCAAGAATCTTCGATATTTAACCACCACCAACATGTCTAGTCACATGCAGCGAATGCATGAGTTGAAATGGCGGCAACACTTGGCCAAAAAAGGCCAGCCCGACCCCGGGCCTCCAACCACTGTCACACCCTCTGTCTCCGCTTCCTCCTCCGCCACCAACAAGCGTTTCTCAGCTGCCCATATCTCTCAGAGTCATGATCAGGGATCAGCCTCCGCTTCAGCCTCCACCATCGCCCCAGTACCACCAGCACCACCAGAGACCCATCCTACCCCTTCTCCTTCCGCCATTTGACGACCTACACGCCGTACAGCGGCCAGTCTAGCAGCCCAGACTTACTGTTTCCAGGTTTGGGAGCAGAAGAAACACTTTAAACCCAAACCACCCCAAAGCCAAAAGCCTGAATGTCGGCATTGCCAGGCTTTTGCCTTGGAAATGTTGCCTTTCCATCTGGGGGACACAAATGGGTTCCGCCACGTCATGGCCCTTCCCTGCCCCCCAATACCAGATGCCGAGCAGGCATTTTTTTGCCAGAAAAGCCGTCCCTGCCCTGGCCAGCCACGTGTCATCTAAAATTTCAAGCGCGTTGTCTGCATCTGTGGCCGGAAAAAGTCCATCTTACCACCGACCCATGGACTAGTAAGCACAGCCAAGGCCGCTATATCTCTGTGACAGCTCACGGGTGAGCTGGGTGGATGCCCTCTGGGGTGATGGTGGCTCTCAGGCTCGGCGCACCTCTTCAAAACCCGCAGTGAGGGGTGCAGGGTTTTTTTCCCCCCAAGTCCTCTGGTGGCAATCACGTGCCCATAGAAACCAGGCCGTTTTTGAAATTAATCTGTTTTGGAGACCGTCCACACACAGGTCAGGAGCTGTGGAGGGCTCTCCGCAACGAGACCGAGCGCTGGCTGGGTGACAAGAACCTTGTGCCAGGCAAGGTGGTGTGCAATAACGCGAAATCTGCTGGCCGCCCTTAAGATGGTAGGCTGGAGCACATCCCTTGCCTGGCACATGTCATGAACCCGTCGTCCAGAAATTTCTAAAGAGCTTCCCGGGTCTGGACTGCCTGCTGAGGAAGGCTCGAAGTCTAAGTTTTGCACTTCCGCCGTTTTGCACCCGCTTCGTCCCGCCTGGGTGCGTTGCAGCGTCAGCTCGGCCTCCCGTCAACCGTCTCATTATTGACGTGGCAACACGCGGGAATTCCACACTCCACATGCTCCAGCGATTGTGGCAGCAGCTCAAAGCCATTTCGCAGTACTAAGTGACACATGGCCGGGCAAGCAGCGGTGCGGATCTCGGTTGTTGAACCACCGAGAGTGGAGGCAGGTGAAAGAGCTCTGCACCATCCTTTGCCAGTTTTGAAGAAGCCACCAAAATGGTCAGTGCGGACAATGCCCTTGTCAGCATGAGCATTGTGTGATCTTATTCTGGAAAAGATTGTTGGACACTCTGAAAAACAGGTCACGTCAGCGACAGAGGAGGAGACGACCCCAGATGCGGACACGGAGCCTTTCTCTCCGTCAAATCCACAAGGCCCGACAGTTTCACAATTTCATCGGGCTTCATTAGGCAGTTGGTTCGGGGTCCAGCTAGTGCAAGGTGGCGCATCAGCTCTCAGGGTGTATCAATCTCAGGCAAGTCAGGGCTGTGTTGAAGCTTTTGCCGGGGGAAGCGGAGGGGGAGGAGGAGGTAATTCCTAGACACCCGATGTTACCGACGTCCCTGCTTGGAAAGAGGTTGGCGCGAATTTGAGGCGGAGAGGAAGATGAGGAAGATCAGTTTGCTAGTGCCCCTCGACCCAGAGGCTTGGGAAATCAAGGCCCATCTCTCACATGAGTGCTTGGGGTGCTCCATTTCCTCCAACATGATCCTCGCATTAAGGCCATCAAAATGAACAACATTACTGGGTGGGCCCCCCTCCTGGATCCGCGGTGCAAAACAAAACTCACACTTTCCTTCCACCCACCCAAATAGAGAGTAAAATGCAGGAAATGGGAAAACCTTGCTGATTGATCAACTGGAGACATCTGTTGCGTATGCTTCACGTTACGCAAATGTCACGGTTGAAAAACACAGCGACGTGACAGCATAGAGTGCCAAGTAGCCGTAGCGACAGCAGCAACAGCGGGCAAGGTGGCAGAAGCCTAAGGGGTGACCTCTGGCAAATCTTATTTACCACCCCCAACAACTGGGGCCAATCCAACACCCAAAAAGGGAAAAAAATTGATATGGGAAAATATGGTTAAAAACCGATTTTTTTTAAAAATGTTTTTTAAAATAATTTGGGTATAAAAAATGGGATAATTTTGGGGTTGTTTTTTAATTTTAAGTTTAATTATGGTTTTTGGAAAAAATTTTTAAGTTTTTTTTCCACAAAAATTTTTTAATTGTTGGGGTTTAAAATTTTAAAATTTTTGGGGTATTTCTTTTATTCAAATAATTGGTTTTGGCAGAAAGGGGTTTTAAGGGGATTTTTAAATTTTTAACAGTGGCGGGAAATCATTTTTATAATTTTTTTCTTCTCTTTAAATCACAATACTACCCCACTAAAAAAATTTGTTTCTAACAAAATTTTTCTTCAAAAATTGTCCAAATCTAAAGGGGTCTTTTTTAATTTTTGGGGGGCTTTTTCTGTTACATAATCTATACTACGGGTCTATTATAAAAAATTTGTTTCAACAACATTTTTTCTTCACATTTTCCCAAATCTAAAGGGGTCTCTTTAATTTTGGGGGCATTTTTCTGTGACAGGCTTATACATTCCTATTAAAAAAAATTTTGTTTCTAACAGACATTTGTTTTTCACAATTCTAAAAATTGCCCAGGGGTCATTTTTTGAATTTGTGGGGTTTTTTGCTGGACACACTATACTACGGGTCCCTATTATAAAAAAATTTTGTTTCTAACAGACATTTTTTTTCACAATTTCAAGAGTGGCCCCAAGGGTGATGGTGGTTGAAACAGAATAGGTAGGACACTGTTAATGGACAATATTGCAAAATGATTTGTTTTTCAAGATCTTTAACATAGCTATAAATCCCTTTTTTGAGAAAACCCCTTTTTAAAATTTTTAAAAAAAAGAAACAAAGACAGGGGGGGGATTCCACCTTTTTAAAAAATGTTTCTAAATTAAATACAAAAAAATTGCATGTACAAAAAAGCTGGTAAAAATATTCTCTGAATTGTAAAAGTACAAAAAATTTGACCAGATGTGGGGTTATTCAGAGGACATGGAGTATGGACAGGGACAGAGAAAAAAGTACAGTGCAATTTCCTCCAGCACGTTGAGTAAAATGAGAAAAAGAAGCCAAAAAAAAGGGGCCCCTGGGGGGAACAGGAGCGTTAACCACCATATTTCCAAAGTGAAGCTAAATTTAGTCCGCACTCATACAGGGGGGCAAGCGCTACCCGGGTCTTGATGTGTTGGGGAAGGCTGGGTTTACCTCACATTCCCTTCCCCACTCTGCTTCAGCAAAAATGTTTTCGTTGGCTTCAAAAGGGCTTTTTACCTGTTAATAGATGAGGGGACGCCACCGGGGCTTCCCCCGCACCCACTTAAGCTGGCAGTGGACCTCCTGTTTAAAGATGGTGACGGCAGCACTGGCTCTCACCATTAGGGAAATCAGGGAAGCTTCAAATTTCTTAAAAAAATCAGTTTTTAAAAAAGGGATTTCTGGGGGTTAAGTAGTGTCAAAAAGGGGTCCGGGGCGGGACCAAATTGCAAAATTTTGAGGTTTAAAATTTTTGGGGTGGATCATTATGGGGTCGAAAACTTTGATTCCAGGGGGTCGTCCCTAATCAATGAAAGGTTTTGGGGGGAAAAAAAACCCTTGTTTTGGTTTGGGCTGAACAGTCTCAAACAGAAGGGAAAATGCTTTAAACTAAAAAGTTTTTTTTGGGATGATTGGACTTTTTTATTATTTTGGGGGTTGCGGACGAATTAACACATCTACAGTTAAAAAAAATCCCTTTAAAAACTGCAGGGGGGGTGTATTTTTAATTTATCACACTTGAAAATAAAGTAAAAGGGTAATAATGTAAAACTATAAATAAAATTTCCCTAAATATATTCTGTAAACAAATGTCGTTACCAAAAAATATAAAAATGACAGCCCTGTACAAAAATAGCATTGCCACTCTTATCGGGGGTCAAAAGGTTAGGGTCATCGGGGCCCAGGACAGGGATAGTCATGTCCATAAAACAAAAGGGTGGTTGAAAGACTCCTTTTCCGACACTTTCAAAATGTGGGGGTATGCGGTTTGGGGCCATGCTGTGGCCCCGGGGACGGGTGTAGTAAAAGTCCATTTCAACAAAAAAATGGGGTTGAAAGACCCCTTTTTCCGGGCATTTTAATTTTGTTTGGTCAGACGGGTTTTTTAATGGATACTGCGGTACAGGGCAATAAGTTAATGTCCAGTTCAAAAAAGGGGTTAAAAGACCCCTTTTTCCCGACACTTTTTAATTTGGGGGTCAACAGGTTTAATGGCATACTGCGGTCCAGGACAGGTAAGCAAGTCCATTCAATAAAATGGGGTTGAAAGACCCCTTTTTTCCCGCACTTTTTAATCTTTGGGGAACAGTTTAATGTCAACTCGGCCCAGACGGGTATATCAATTCCATTAATAAAATGGGTTTCAAAGACCCCCTTTTTTCTTTCATTTTTTAAATCGTGGGTCAGACGGGTTTTTAATGTCAACTGGGGGAAAGAACGGTATAGCAATTTCCATTCAACAAAAAATGGGGGTTGAAAGACCCCTTTTTTCCCAGACTTTTTAATCTGTGGGTCAGACGGGTTTTAAGGGTCATACTGCGGTACAGGACATTTATATTAATGTCCAGTTAAACTAAAAGGGGTTGAAAGACCCCTTTTTCCGGCCTTTTTAATTTGGGGGTCTCGGGTTTGGGCTCAGCTGCGTCCGGGACAGGGATATTCAATGCCCTTTCAAGTAAATGATGTTCAAATATCTGCCTTCGGGCACTTTTTAATTTTGGGGGTCATCGGGTTTAAGGGTTATGCTGGGGTAAAGACAGGGAAGTAAGGGTCTGGTTTTTTTTTCTGGGGTTTTTAAAAACCTAATTGCTTCCCAAAAGTTTAGCAGAATACATTTGCTTTTTTGGGATGTTAATTCTAGCTTCTCCTCCCTTTTTGGGTGTAAGAATGAAGGTGTTTTCCTCCCCATAACTTTAATGGGCCGGGGATAATCATTTTTCACTATCGGATATTTATTGATAATTCCGATATGACTATCGACCCGAGACGATAGTCAAGTAATCGCTCCCCTACTTACAACCCGATTCGCCGGGAAGGCGACAAAAAGGAAAACAGCCTTTAACCCCGTATGGGCCCTTCGAAAATCTCGTCATCCCCTTTGGCTCTGCAACCTCCGGGTGGTTTCCAAAACTTCGTCAATGAGATCTTTCCCCGACCTTCTATAGTCTGCGTCATAGTCTATTTTGGACGAACTTTTTAACTTTTTTTTCCAGACCTAGAGACTCACCGCCACTACGTCCCCCCAGGTGCTTAGACGTCTCCGTAACACCCAATTTATGCCAACTGGAGAAGTCCTGTTCGAGCGCACCTCCCGCTCTTCTTAGGTACATAGTTTTGGATCAAGGGGCTTCAGTGGACCCCCCCCAAGCTCTCTGCGGGCCTGCGTGGGCCCTGACCATGGGCCTCCGGGCCCTCCGCGCTTTTTAGTTTTGCCAAATTTTTTACAGGCAATTTTTTCCCCCATTCTCCCCTCTGGGGCTCCACGGTCCCTCACCCAAAAAGGGGGCCAACCCCCAAAACATGGGCTCCCGAAGCCCAAGAACCTTTTTTTTAAAGGGCTAAAAGCTGCATTCGCTTGCCCTTTCTCTCTCGTCCGACCCACAGCCCCGTTTTTCTTAAGGTCGAGCCTCCTCAGTTGGTGCCCCCCTGTTCTTCTTCGAAGTCCTCCTCTGGGGGATTGCGGAGTGGATTCTTCCCAAAACCTTCACTCCCGCCGAATAATTACCTATCTGTGATTGGGGAAATACTGGCTATAAAGTTTCCTTAGAAAAGCGTCACTTGCGGATAGGGCTCGCCACCCATAGAGTCTTCACTACCACAAGAATCTTTTTATCTCCAAGTGCTCAGCGATTTAATCCCCGTCAACCAGGTGGTCCCCCCCTTCTTCGCCCGTTTTAACTTCCTCCTACACTTTCGACCGGCCAAAAAAACTCAGGCGGGCGCTCCTCTAGATCCTCGAACACGGGGCTTGGAGCCACCCCTCAGCCCCATTATCCCCCAAACGCCTTCTCTTGGCAGCTCCCATGGACCTTCAACACTTACCTCCGGAAAGACCTACGTCCGTCCCGTTTTCGCCCTCGGGTTTTAAATGGGGGCATTTTCCGTACAGCTGTCACCTGGGGTTTACAATCCTTACAACTGATCTCTCGATACTATTTGGGGGGCCCACCCACTCAGGACGTTAGAGATTTGCTTGGCCCTTTCTTCCTGTCCCAGGTCTGCATCACCTCCTGGGGGCCAGAGAAACCTTGGGCCCATATTGCTATGGATTTTGTTACGCCACCGGGCCCCATCCCGGAAAAACCGTCATCTGGGGGTGGTTGACAGTTTTCTAAAATGGGGGCCTTTTTTCCCCTGCCCGGGGTTTCCCTGGCCCCCAGCTTGCTCGCCTTTTTCCACAACATCTTCGGTTACACGGCTCCCCTTGCATATCATCTCGATAAGGAGTCATTTGTATCTAAATTCTGGGGCGCCTGTTGCTCAGTTACCATTCAGCGGGCTTTTTTCTGCATACCCCCCTCAAACCCCAAAGGCAATGGGGAGGGGCAACCCAATTTTTTAGGCACTTTTGCAATTTTTTGTCTGCCCACATGATAACTAGTCTGGGCCTCCTCCCCTGGGGGGGAATTCTCCTGTAATTCCCAGACTCAAGTCCGCTAAGCCGCTCCCTTTTTTATTGGTTTGGGGTTTACAAAAAAACCCCCCCGCCTCTCCCCCTAGCCACCTCGTGTCCCCCCCCTTCCTGCGTGGATCCCAAGTACGGGGGCATCAAAACACCTGGGAAGTCACCGTCAGGGCCCTTTTTGGGCCCCCACTCGCACTAAAGTTCGGCCCCAAGGTACCGGGGACCTCCTCCCGTATTTTAAACCGGTGAAGGGTTTGGCTATAGTAGTACTTCGCTTCAGGGTGCCAGCTACAATTGGGCCCTAAAATTTGGGGCCCTTTTGTGGGACTTTTGGCAACTTTAAACCCGTCCCTACAAGTTCCGCTTGCCTCTACTCTGGTGTGCCGAACGCCTTCCATGTCTCGCTCCTCAACCTGTGGGCTGACCTTCTCCCGGGGGGCTGTCTCGCCTTTCCCGGGACAACTCTGATAACATCTTTGAGACAAGGAGGGCTGGCGCGAAGACAGTGTGGGGAAGCGTTCTTTCTCATTGATAAAGGGGTTCGGCCCAGAGAGCGTTCGTGGGGAAACCCGGGCCATCCTTCTCCTGATCTCCTCGCTAGGTCCAAAAAAAGAGGGGGGACCCAAGGGTGGGGGGGAACTGTCCGGCGGTCGCGGGCGCCGCTGCCCCTACGGGCCCTGTCCCCCCGCCGCAAGGGGGCCGGGGCAGGCATCGCGGTCACCCCCGACCACCCCAGTTCCTCCAGTCCCCACGCGCTCCTTAAACCTGCCCCCCCGGTCACACCGCCCTGTCCCTCCCCCCGCCGTGGCCCATTTTCCCCCCCTAGCGCGCGCGCACGGTTTGGTTTAAATTTTAAAAGGGCCAGTGTTTCCCGGTAATTGGCCCCCATTTCCGGGCGTTGGTCCTTTTAAAGTATACGCCCCCAAAAATCGATGCCAGATTGTTGGTGTCGTTCAGTGGTTTGGAGATGTTTAGAGTCCGTATTGATGATCCCTTCCATCCCTCCGCTACTTTTTCCGACCTTCCTGTTTGCCGCCTGCCCCCGACGTCTGCCCCTCTTGAACGAACCTATGTCGCCTGCCCTACCTTGCCTGCCCCCTACGCCTTTGGGTTCATTTTGTACCCCCCGTACCCCCCGGGCCCCCACCGCAAGCAATCACATCAGGGGTAACGACCCGGAGCCTCACCCGAGCAAGTCCATTCCACTTTGCGGCAGTTCTGGGGAAAAACCGGGGGTACTTTGACCCGTTCCCCCGGGGTGGCTTAAAATTCATCGTTTG
>JAODAL010079153.1:0-12674 GCA_025379985.1 Phyllomedusa bahiana | reverse complement strand
TGTTATTTAATCTGCACGGTGAACCCTTTAAAACCCCCCCAAATAAACACTAAAAAATTTTTTAAAAGCATTAACAAAAAAAATTATATAGATTGGGTATGCGTAATTCATTCGATCCCAGAGTCAACTAGCTTACTATACTGTACGGGAGCTTTTTAAAAAAATAAAAAATAAAAAAACACACTAGGATTGCGTTTTTTCTTCCCCCCTCCCTTCCCAAAAAAAAGGATTTAAAAGTAAAAAAAAGCCTTGTCCCCTCAAAAATGATCCCAATAAAAACCAGCTCATCCCAAAAAAACAAGCCTTTACAGGGCCCCATACAAAAAAAAAAATAAAAAAACTTAGGGTTTTCTCGACTAGGAGTACAAAAACAGCCCCTCAAAGCCAAAAACAGAACGAACTTGTCCCTAAAAAAATCTACATTGCAAATTTTCTTGAGAATGCGTCATGAGAAAAAATTCTCTGAGAATGGCAGAAAAAAGTATTAAAATTTTTCCAAAAAGTTAAAAAATCTAAAAATAAGCCCCTTAGAAAGGTCAAAAGGCGTGCCATGGGGGTTTTTTTTTTTTGTATGTGGGAAAATCCCTATATTCTGAAGACTGACAGTTTTCTTTAAAAGGTTTTGCCAAAACGTGAGTTCCTCACCTAACAGGCTGAATTCCCCCCCTTTTTGGGGCTTAAAAAAGGGGCTTGTGTTCCCCGGTTTAAAAAAACAAATACCTTCCCGTGTTTTTACCACCCACCTCCAATGCACTTCCGAATCGTCCTGAGTTGAGCAAAAATTTTTTTGCTAATCCACGAAACTTACTGTGCACAACTATTGCGTTTTATTTTCCTTTATTTGCTTTTTTTTCATTCCTTTCATAAAGGTTGCAGGGAGAGGAGGGGGGGGTGTCAGAGAGCGGGAGCATCGCATGTTTCTCAGATAATTCATTACAACCCGTGGATTCGTATACAAAGGGAAAAGATCTTTTTCCCACCCTTCAAGCCATTCATTTCCCTGCCATCAGTAAAAAAGGCACAACCAATCAGCTCCTGTTAGCTGCGGTCGTGTTGTAAAAAGTCAGGGGAAAAAAAAGGCATGAAGTCAGGCTGTAGCTCTCAAGGCTTCACTTTTTTTGATGACATTATTTAAAAAGTTTTAAAACCCTTTTTGGGGGATCCACGTCAAGATCATGGCAAAACCCCCCTTTTTTTGCACAACTTTGAGATCAAATGTTTTTTCCATCATAATCTAAAATGTCTTGCGGTATTTTCTTTTTTATTTGTCATGCAGCGGAATGTGGCAAAGCGTGGAAGGGTACATAATTTTAATTTTTAGAGTATTTTTTATGGGTTATAATTTATGGGGCCAGTTTAGCAAATTTAAAAACTAAACTAGGGTTCATATTTTTTATAAGAATGTGACATATCTCTTTAAGTTAAAACTTCATTTAAAAAGGAAGAAGGAAATAAAGGCTATAATAATTTTAAAAGCTTCAAGATTATTGTTTTTTTTAAAACTATAAAGAGACTTAAATAAAAATAAAGATGGTGCGTAAATAGATATTCCCCTAAAATAAAATAGATTTACATTCAGCATAGTTTTCTATTTGAGATAACCATTAATATTATTAAATTTTTCGAATATATTTTTTTTGTATTTATTGACATATTTTGTTTTATTAATATCCTAACAAATATGAGCATTAGGGCACATGATGAAGCTCGCCGGTCAGGCCCGTTTTCCCCCCAGTTTTCCAGCGGGAAACTGGCCTGATTTTGTCGGGGACGGGCCGCGCTATAAAAATCAGTAAAGTCCCCCGCGCCTCCCAGGTGTCGGGCCAAATGCGGGGAATTTGGGAATTTCGGCGCTGGCTGAGATTGTCCCCGGAGGTAGTGCGATCATACATGCGGGAAAAAACCGCCCCGCCTCGCCCGGCGTGGGGCACAGTGGGGGACATGGGCCTGTGCGGCGCTGCCCCGAAGATTTGCCGTCCCAGGAAGTGCCCCATAAAAGCGGGGAAAAATCTGCCGTGCCCCGCCATGTGTGGGGCGCGTGCGGGCTTAGGCGCCGGGGACTGCGCCGAAAATCTTTCCGATGCGAGAAAGGCTGGAGCGGCGAGAAATCATTCCGACATGTCGGGCGGAGTATAAATCCAAAATCGCCTTTATTAAGGCGTTCTACATTCTCAGGAAAAGGCTGAAACATTAAAATAAAAATACATAAAATTAACATCACTTTCCAATATCCTAAATCAAGAATTAGGATATTGGAAATGGCGGAAATACAGTATTTCAAATTCTGGAAAACCTATTCTCATTGTCACAGAAAACCGCCAATCAGAATAGGAGCGACCATGAACTATTAACCCTATGGGGCAGGATTGACAATCAGGAATCCCACGGCGGGACTGGTTCAAAATACAGTAAAAAATGCTAAAAACAGCTGGATTGGTGAGATAACGGGGGCTTGGCTATTAGCCAATCAGAATAGGAGCGACAAAGTCCCATTCTAGGGCTATGGAAGAAGTTTAGACCAATCAGATACGAGCGACACAGTCCCATTCTAGCCTATGGGGAAGTTTTACACCCAATCAGAATCCACTTCGGGACTTCTTCAAAATTACAGTAAATGCTTAAAAACAGCAGATTGGCTGAGATAACGGGGGCTCGCCTAGTCAGCCAATTCACAGCGCGAGCTACTTTCTCATAGAGTTCTATGGAGGAAAACAAATGCCGAGCTGACCTCGGTTTGTGATTGGCTAAGTTAAAAGAGTGCGCTTTATTTGGACAATGGGAGAGCAGCGACGCTCCTATGGGTTTGCTCAATGCAAATTGTATAAAAGTTGTAATGGCTGAAATTCAATTATAACACTACAGAAGTTGTGCCGATGTGTATATAAACGAATACTAATATGTGGCTAACGAAAAAAAAATAAAAAAATCCATGAAATCTTGTTTATTTCTTTATGTTCGTTAGCCAAGGTGCAATAGTATGGGTGCATCGTAAAATAAAGAAATAAGCATGATTTTCTTGATTTCAAATTTTTATTCGTTAGCCACATATTAGTATTCCTTTTATATACACATGGAACTTACTTCTGTAGTGTTCAATTGATTTCAGCCATGTACAGTTTTATACCAGATTGCATTAGAAAAACCCCATAGGAGCGTCGCTCGCTCTCCCATTGGTCAAATTACGGCGCTCTTTTAATGTCGATTCCCATAAGAACTCTATGAGAAAGCAGCTCGCGCTCTGATTGGGCTAAGGCTGGACGTGCCCCCGCTGCTTCAACCATCAGCTCGTGTCTGCCTTTTTACTGTATTTTGAAATGTCCCGCTATTGAATATGATTGGTCCATTTTTCTCCGCATAGGAAAGAATGGGCCACTGTCGCTTACTATTCTGATTGGTTCAAATTCTCCTTCCATAGGATCTAATGGGACATTGTCGCTCTTATTTGATTGGCTGGTTTATGCCGACCATGTGAAATGCTTTACAAATTTGTATTAGCTGTCTTTCCCGCGCCAATTCTCTCTATGGCAATGCCCCTATGTAGCGACCGGTCTAGGCGACGAACGCGTTGTTCGGTTTTTAACTGCATTATTTTTAAAGAAAGGTCTGCGTCTTTATCGGAGAATGTTTTTACTCTGTATAAAAATAATTTGTTGATTAATACTCATGCCGCGCGGCGCTGAGCGCCGAGATTTGGTGCGCTCAATCTTCTCCATAGAGTATAATGGAGAAGTAGCTCGCGCTATGATTGGCTGGGATAGCCAAGCCCCCGTAGTCAGCCAATAAGCGCTTTTCTGTCTTTTTACTGTATTTTGAAGTATCCCGCTGGATCTGATTGGTTTACCCTTCTCCATAGGCTAGAATGGGACTTGTCGCTCCTATTCTGAGTGGCCTGAGCTAGCCGAGACCCCGGCAGCTCAGCCAATCGCTCTTTTTCAGCACTTTTTACTGTATTTTTGAATTATCCCGCCGGGGATTTTGATTGGTCAATTCTTCCCCATGCTTTTAATGGTTCACTGTCACTCCGATTCTGATTGGCCGACCGGTTTCTGCGACCATTGGAATAGATTTCAGATTTTGAAGTACTGTCTTTCCCCTACGGCAATTTGCAATATCATATTTGTTGATATTGCGCCCATTCTAGGAGTTGGAAAAGGTGAATGTTTTTTTTTCATTATGTGTATTTTTTACGTGCAGCTCTCTTCTGACACTGTTTTCCGCCTTTATAAAGCGACTTTTTCCTATTCCATACGCTGCGGCACGGAGCGGAGCGCCGAGATTTCTGTGCGCGATCTTTCATCTGCTTCAGTCGCATGTGCTCCATTCTTGCTTACTTCGCCTTCCGACGAGAGCATTCGACAAAGTCTTGCTTGTTGGGAGCGGAGCGGCCGAGACTTCTGTTGCGAATCTTCGTTCCGCTTTCCTCGCATGTTCGGATCTCCTGCTTCACTTACCTATGCCAGAGGATTTAGACAAAAAAAACCTGGTTCTGCTTGTCGGAGCTGGGAGGCCGCGATTTGGCGAGCCGGATGGTACATGCCTGGATATACGAGAGCGCACCGCGGTCCCGCCCCGGAACGCCTACACCGCGCCCAACCGCGCCACTGCCCGCCCACTTGCCCGCCCCTTCATGCGGGACCGCAGCTGAAAGTGGCGACGGTTGCGTCCGACAGCGGGATTCCGGGGTGGGAGGCGCAGTGTACGCCAGAAAACAGGCGTAAAAGCCCGTTATACATGTCGCCACTTTAGTTGCAACATTTGAATCAGATCATATCAATAAACCTGCAAGATCAAGGGAACCTCAATACCAATGTTTACATTTTTCTTGCACACCTGCATGGAATAGGTTGTCACCAAGCATAAAGGAATGTAAAATACAATTAATATGATTACTGTTAATGGATTCGGATGGATTGTACTTTTTAATTACATTTACAAATTACAAAGGGTGGTCCATCTCATAAGAAAATGAAAAAGCAGTCCAGGGTTCATAGTTAAAATAAAAAACAAAACTTATGTCCCTTTCCTCCCGTCCCCGGCTGCAGGGTTGCATTCACCCGGTCTTCTGTTGTCAGGGCGAGTGCAACAGGAAGGCAGAAGCTAGGCGATACCTAGGGTGCATTCCTCTTGCCTGTCGGATTAGGGTGGCGTTTTTACCTCCGCCCTCTGCGCCCAATGCTGGATGGGGGGCGTGGAGCAAGCAGAGGGCTGCACATTGTGTCACTAGAGTATACAGATGTTGTTAGGGTAGAGGAGGTTATATTAACCATCTCCTAACATCCCTGTGTTCTCTGGTAGAATTCTGTCACATGACAGGATGGCCGACAGAACAGCAGAAATCCAGTGTATTGTTAGTAAGAGTGGGCAGAGATTCGGCTCCCTCTCCTCAACAGAGCACTGAGTGCTCTGAAGAGAGAAGACTGACGCTCTCCAGGACAGATGAGTGTTTTTTCTCAGGGGTGGGTGGGAATTAGAGCAGGAGTGGGGTGTTTTGAGTTGGTGGTTTGGGTTAGACAGTTCAGTGGGGGAGGTGGGTAATAGTGGGGGAGATGGGGTTTAGAGTGCGGGGGGGAGGGGTATATAGGGGTTATTGTTGGGGAGGTGGGTAATAACGGGGGGAGATAGGGGTACAGTGGTCAGGAGTTGGATATATAGTGGGGAAGGTGGGTACTCGAGGGGCAGATGGCTTAACGAGGGCGGGAGGGGGATATAAAGGGAGAGATGGGGCTCAGAGTGTGAGAGAAGGATGATAGTGGGGGGGAGGTGGATAATAAAGGCGGAGTTGGGGTTCGCGTGCGGGGGTGGTTAATAGTGGGGCGGCGGTGGATAATAAAGGGAGATATGGGGGTTCTAGAGTGTGAGAGGTGGGTCATGCGACTGATTGGAGTTGAATTTCATCGTTGAATCAGTGTCATATTCCTCATCAGAAAAATTAACGCTTGTAGCGCAGATTTCAGATGAGGATTTGATGCTGAATTTCAGCCTTTCTATGTATTATATCTGTACGGTGCAGAATCTGCCTCAAAAATTGTAGTCAATTCTTTTCAACTCTGCATGTTTTTCAACACTGAAAAATCAAGCGACGGAAAAATCAGTGTTGTTGAACTAATGACGTGATTTTTCCATAGCAAAAACAATGTAAGGCAGACTGCAGTCGGATTGGACGCTAATTCTGTGGCAGGAAGATACTTCTGTTGCTGCAGTATCATGGTGTGTTATCTGACAGATATCTTTGATTACAATCTGTATTTATTCATTCAATATGTGGTGGTGATGTTAGGTCTGTGTGCTGGTAGCAAACTTCAGAACGGGCCGGACAAGTACTGCTTAAGCAGGGGACACTTCTGGCACTGCTTGATCTGTGTCCTGCAGGCGTAGTGTGATACTGATGTAGTAGCCTTTGAATACGTTGCTTCCCAGCTCTCTGCAGGTCATTCACTAGGGTCCACCATGTGGATTCTGGGATTTTTTCTCACTGTTCTTCTGATCATTTTTAATCAACAGGGTGAGATCTTGCATCGGAGTCCAGATCAAGTGAGAATATCAGTCGTCTTGATTATGCGTTCATTTTCTAATTATTACTCCCACAGTTGATTTCTTCACCACAAGCTGCTTGCTATTGCAGCTCCAGTCTTCCCAGCCTGGTGCAGGGTCTACATTTTGTTTCTGGTAGTCCTTCGACAGCCATTGGTTTCACCATATGGAGTTGGAGTGTGACTGGTTGTGGTTGTGGCACATGGTAACTGGCAGAGCACCATTTAATTTTTTTGCACCATGCCCAGACAACTTCAAGTTACGCCTCTGCGTGCAAGCTTTGTACATGTTATATATGTGATGGCAGCAAAAACATCCCAACGGGGAAGATGGAGGTTCAGCTGGAAAGGGCGTAGTTAAAAAGGGGTGCAGTGGAAGCAGGCCAACGGGGCCATGCATCCTGAGGGGGCCCAAAAACTCCTTTGACACATAAGAAAACACCGGTATTGGAAATGGCACATGGTAACATGGGGACCCCGTTTCACTTCTTGAACCAGGCCCAAAAACTTGAACTTACGCCTTGCAGGCTGGACAAGAATTTGATGGGAGTACCACTGTTGGCAGTGAGAACATGCCAATGGGGAACAGAAAAGGTTCTGGTTTGACAAGTTTAGACGGCAGTACCATTGGTGGCAGCAAGAACATACCAATGGGGGAAATGGAGGTTCCCGGGTTTGACTAGATTAGAAGGGTGTTACCGTTGGTGGCAGTGAGAACATGCCAATGAGGAAAAATTATACTGGTGTGGAGAAGCTGTTATTACCCCAGAAGATAAACTGGATATGGAACAACTTAGTGAAGAAAATTTGGCTCTAAGAGTGACAGAAAAAATTGAGAGGCTAAAATACTTAATTCCTTTAAATGGCAAACTGAAAAGAAAAGGACACTTGAAAGGGGTGTAGCTTAGGAGTTGCAGCGTACTAATTGGGCACGTCCCATGATGGCAGCAAAACATGCAGGGGGAAACATGGGGTTCCGGGTTCGAAAAGTTTAGGCGGCATTTCCATTGGTGGCGTGAGAACATGCCAAGGGAAAATAAGGTTTAAAGATAACTGGATTTAGTACTTTGGGGGGTAGACAGATCGAGGCATTTAAAAAATAAAGTTTTTGGAGGGCTAAAGCAGGGGAGTAAGAGGTTATGCTTTGCACCAAGGTCTAGGGTGTATTTTTTCAAAAAAAATTCACCCGTAAGCTTGTAAATCTAGCTTTGGCGCAGTGAATACAGTTTTAGAAGCAGCAGGCACAGGAATATAGACATGAATGTAGGTATTAATTGTGTATTTACATTGTCAAGAAGACGTGCTCATTTTACATAAATTACTCCCCTCCTCCATTCCATCACTGCTGGGCCTTCTCCCGCTGAGTGCAAGCTTTTTTCCAGAAAAAAAATATAACCAAAAGATCATGCGAAAAGGGGCATATCCGGATGACCTTTTGGTGGCCTCTTCAAAACTGCCAAGGGTGGTGCAAAATCCTTCACTGTCTCCCCTTATGGATCAACACCTAAAGGTCCGCCACTTTATAAAATTTGGGAAATACAGTTTCATGTGTAGACCCCTTTCCCTATTTCCCTAAAACCTTTAAAGTGAAAAGCAATCCAACGTTGCACCCCTTTGCCACGTACTGCCACCCGTTTAGATTAAAAAAACAAAAACTATTGTGTATAGAAAAATGAGCAAGCGTTCTTGATTTTCCCCCCGGGGTCCCTGAGCGTAGGGAAAATTGCATGGTTTTTTCCCCTGTGTTAATTCTGCAGTCATTTTTTTCTTGAAATTTCCTTTTTATTTAAAAGTATTGCATTCATTTAATTACAGACAAAGAGTGGAAAAAGCTTCAGACTTTAAACTTTAATTTAATATGCAGGTCAAGAAAATTTTATTGGTCAAAAGTTTACCCAGTCTTTGCCTTTCCCCCCTACGTTTCCAAGTAAATTTAAACAAAGTAGTCAAAAAGCTTTCCTTTTTTCCTCTAGGTTTTTTTGTGGACGAAAGGTGTCAAACTTTAAATTTTGTGGTCTTTCATGCAACCTTTTGGATATCGTAGCTCTATGGAAAGGGTCAAATAAAAAATTTTTGGCTATGTGGTTTATATTTGAAAACCTTTTCCACAGAGAGTGGAAAAAAAAGCATTTGTATTGTCATAAAAAATTTAAAAAAACTGTGCAAATATTATAAAATTTTTAAATTTAGGTACTTTGCGGTTTAAAAAGTTTTTGCAAAGAAAGCATTGAAAAGTTTTTAAAAACACGCAGGTCAAACTAATTGAAGTTTCGAAATGGTTTATTAATAATGGGCAAATGGTATATATTGTGTTACATATAGGTTTACCAAGAGTTTTTGAGGTTGGGAGTTTCAAAAAATCACACAGGACATTGAGATTCCCCACGGATGCAATACTGTATCCACCGCTGCTTTCCCCCCCATTTAAATACCTAGTTATAAGGGGGTTTATATTGTGTCGGGTTTGGTTATGGGGGAAATTGATTTCAGAAGTCTAAAATTGGTTTAGTCCCCTAATATTGAATTTAGTTTAAAAAAAATAAAAAGGGAACTTGTTTAAGTGGTAATAAGAATTACCAAACATATTTTTCTATTTCTTCTTTCAAAGCAGGCAGTTCTTTCTCCTGTTGTTTACAAAGTTTCCCCTATTCCCTAGTTAGGTATTGTGCCGGGCCCCGGCTGTGTGTGAATTGATCCTCCTGCAGTGTCAGCAGACGAAGCTTTAAATCTTTTTTTACTGACTAATTTTACCCCTTTGAGCTCTGTAACCATTGGGCCCTTGTTAAACCCCTCTGTCCCAATGTGGTCCCCAAACCCCAAAGGATCGCTAGGAATAGCAAACTGATATCCAATCAATGATGTGACCGCCCACAGCCTAAAGGGAATGGAGCCTGAAGGGCTGTTAAGGGCAGGCTGGAAACACAGGGTGAAAACATTCCTTTAAAACGAATTTTTAAAAAATTTAAAATTTTTTTTATCTAATCACACCCTGGTTGTGTCACTATTTTATCGTTTTCAGTAAATTATTCTGGTTGCAAAATTTTGTATGGCTGCTAAAAGTGATGGGGGCCCCAGAGCCTCCATTTTCTTAAAGGAGTTGTTCAGGGGGAGGAAAATCAAATTTTAAAAGGGGCCGGTGAGGAAATAAAATTGTAAAAATTACATATGTCCGGATGCCCCCCGCTTCTTGTCCCGGGGCGCAGGCGCATCCCTGCCCCCATGCCAGCGGCGCCCCCTCCCGCATCGGGTCGTGGGGAGCTCCCCCCGGCCGGTCCCCAAATCCCCTTTCCCACCCCGCCCTGCCCGGGCCCTCTCTGTCCCTCGGCGGTGGGTCCCGTCCCTAGGGCGCGCACGCCGGGGTGTTTAAATTTAAAGGGCCGTGGACCGGGAATGGGGTTTTGCCGGGCATGCCCCTTTTTAAGCTTTCCCCTTCCTAGCAGCTTGCCGGTCTTTAGTGCCCTTGCCCATTAGAAAGTGTCCTGTGCCTTTTCTTGTTACCGGTACCGAAAACCGCTTGCCTAGTTTTGACCACGAATCTCTGCCCCCGCCCAGACCTTCCCGCCGTCTCGACTAGAGCCCACTGAAAGTCTGTACCCCCGCCTACTCTTGGCTGACCGAAGCAAGTCCCCCCCAGTGGGAAACGACCGGTAGAACTCCCCCCGCAGCAATTTCCCGCTTTGCGGGGGGTCTGGTGAATACGGGGCCCACTTAGATTCCGCCCTGTGTGGGCTTCCACCATCGCTTGTGGTGGTCAGCGGGTCCATACCGCGGGGCCCTTACATATAACCCCCCCCTCCCGATTTGCAGGGCTATGCCCGAATCCCCCGGGCGCCTGTGCAATTCACTATTTTCCGTCCTTGGGGAAATGCAAAACATTGGCCAAGACAGTCAGACCGGGCCCACAGGGGATAGGGTAAGCACACCTTAGGGGTGGGGGCTCTGTGAGGTCAAAAATTTGGGCCCGGTAACATTATAGTAAGGAACCCGGGGCACCCTTTTTTTTGGGTTTTGCAAATAATGAATGTTTTTGATTTTTCAAAAAATAATAATTTTTGCTTTTACGGGTATTCTGTATAAGGTTCAGTGTCAATAGATGCCCTAAGATTTGTGTTTCGGGCCCCCGCCTTTTTTCACAAAAAATTCTCAGTTAAAATGAGGAATGGGGTGGTCAAACAAAAGTGGATATACAAAAATGAAAGAATTTTTCTATGCTGACTGGACGCTTTTCCTTTGGCCCTATTGTTACAGCTCATCATAACGCACCTTTTCCCCTTCCTGGTGCTTATAAACCGCGCCAATCCTGCTGTATCCTTATATTTCCATTTTGTTTGACCCCTCTTTTTTTTATATTTTTTTATTATTTATTTTAGAGCCCCTTTTTTTCCCGAGCGCTGAAAATTCGGGGGGTTATTTATGAAATTGGTCAAAAAAGTACAAGGTAACAAAACTAACTAACAATGGTACAGAGGAGAGGGGCCCTGCCCCCAGGGGTTCCCGTCTTCGGGGGAAAGGGAAGAGAAGGAGGTGGGGGCAGGGAAGTTTTTTTGGATGGGTAGTGCACGGGTTTTTTTTTTGGTTAAAGGGAATCCCGAAGTTATTTACAAGATTTTATCTGTTGATTATATCTACTAAGACGTCTATTTGACAAAGGGTTCCAAAAAATTTAAATTTATGGGATAATTGTATACGTAAAGGGGGTTCACAAAACGAAAATTTTTTGCGCATTTCGCCGTGTATTTTCGCTTATATGGGCGGATCCCCGAAATTACGGTAATCTATAGTTCTCATAGAGAAACTATGGATTACATTCCTCTCCCCGCTCGTACAATACGATCGAATTTACACGCGGGAAGATAAGTGAACATGTCAATTATTTGCGGCAAAAACGCGCTGCGAGTAATAAATGTCAATGGAGCCGGCAGGCTGCCGGCCCCCCCACGCCGCGGGAGTACATCTTATTAGTGCGAGTTTCCCGAAAGACACGATGTACTGTGGCCATACTGAAACCCATTTATACATCGTGTAAACATAGCCTAACCTTTATACAGAATGTTCCCTTTGTTAGCAGTATCTGATTATCTATTTTTGTGAAAAATAAAAACATTTTATTATTTGCCTATACCAGAATTGGTGTGTCGGTGAGTGCAGAGGAACAGGGGCACTGGGGAAGCATCATAAGACGCTGCCCTGACGTCATTGGCTGCAGGGAGCTCACCCCCTTTGAGTATCCCGTCTAAATTACGGCTATAGTTTATGACTTATGACATATTACAATACTTTACTTTATATAAATACATGTTTACAGACCCCAGTAACGCTGCTGTTGTCACTGGTCTGCTGGAGGGGGCATGATTCTATTAAGTAAGACGTGGTTAGAAGTATGTCCTGGTGTGATGTCATGTGTTCGGGCATGGTTAGAGACGTGGCCTGATGTGTTCCTCTTTTCAATTTCTAAAGTGAGTGGTATGAAAGCTATACTTAAACTGTCCTACTACTCTGGTGCTCCCCCGGACCTGTATTTCTTCAAAATTTGGGTTCTGATCCTGAAACATAGAAGAGATTTGCACTTCATTGTTAGTGAATAGAACGTGAGCCTCTCCTATATGTCGGGACCATAACTAGGAATTGAAAAGAAACCTGGGATAACTTTTTTTTTTGTTTTTACCCCCAGCCCGACCTAATTAACCTTTAAGGCACCTGACGTTCCTGTATGTCATGGTTTTACTGCTGTTAATGCACCATGATGTCCAGGAACATCATGAAAGCTTTCTATCTCCCTGTGCAGAGATAAGGTGAAAGCTCTATGCTAATTGCTGTTTCTGACAGCTAATTAGCACAGCTACACAGCAGGTGATCAATCACAGGAGTCCTGTTCGAGGATCACTGGGATTGGTCAGTCAGTCTGCTGACCCATTACAGCTGATCCATGTCCAGGGGCTTTGTTCTGTGAGAGAGAGTGAGGAGATCGTATTTCTGTGCTGGGTCCTAGTGCCCTGTGCTGCAATCTGGGCTGTCACAGCCTGAAATAGTTTATTAACCCCTCCACTGCCTAATTCACTTCACTGCCCCTGTGATCTATTTGTGGCAGCTGTTGAAACAGACAGTTTGCCACTTTCAAGTTCCAGCAAATTTTCTGCCGGCAAG
>JAODAL010079152.1:0-12674 GCA_025379985.1 Phyllomedusa bahiana | reverse complement strand
CGGGGACCCCCCCCCCCCCAATAGTCGGGGCCCCCCTTTTTTGAGCCAGGCCCCCCTCTAGTTTTCAGGCCCCCCCAAATAGTCAGGGGCCCCCTTTTTGGGTAGCCGGGGCCCCCCCCTTTTTGTAGCCAGGGCCCCTTTTTTTTGTGGGCCAGGGCCCCCCTTTTTTTGTACCCAGGGCCCCCCTTTTGTGGGGCCAGGGCCCCCCCTAGTAGTCAGGGCCCCCTGTGGCATTTTAAAAAAAAAAAAAAAAACAAACGCCATTTAAACCTGGTTTTCCGGCTCCTGCCCCCGGCCTTTCCCGGAGCTGCCGCCAGCCCTGCTGAAATTCATGGGCGGCCCGCGGTGAAGTGACGCCCAACCCGGCCCCTACGTCAGCTAGGGCCCCCCGCCCGGCGGGCCTGAAGCCAATCCCTTCACCCCCGGGGCCGGGGAGAGCAGGGGAGGGGCCCCGCTAGTGGGGCTGTTCCCCGGGCTGACAAAAAAAACCCCCGCCCAGCCCCCGGGTCGGGGAAAAATTATCCCCAAAACTCCCCCCCCGGGTCTCTAAAAGGGCCGCTCGGGAGGGGCGGGGCCCCGGGCCCCCGGTCAGGGGACCGGAATGCGCGGGCCGGGGCCCCCCGGGGAGCGACGGCACTGCCCCCCGGGGGGCCCACAGCCCCCGGGGGGGACCCCCCCGGGGGGATTCCCCGGGTTTCCCCCCCGGGGGGCCCCAGTCCGAGCCTGCTTAACCCCCTCATGTAATCTCCATCCATAACCCTCGCCCCCCAAAACCAATCTAACCCCTAATTTCCCTAAATACCTCCCCCCCATGTAATCTCCACCATAACCTGCCCCGGGCCCATAAAACCTCTACCCAAATCTCTTGAAAACATCCCCCCCATGTAATCCCCCACCCAAACCCTTCCCCCCCCTTTACATCTCTACCCAATCCCCCCAAAAGATACCTCCCCTCAGGGTAATCTCCATCCACAACCTGCCCCCCCCCAACATCTCTGCCCAAAAATCGCCTGATACCTCCCTCATTTTAAACTTCCATCCAAAAAACCTTTTCCCCCCCATACATCTCTACCCAAACCCTCCTGATACCACCCTAAATTTGAAATCTCCATCCAAAACCTTTTTCCCCCCATAAAATCTTTTGCCCTAATCTCCTGTTTACCCCCCCCTCATGAATCTCCATCCATAACCTGTCCCCCCCCATACATCTCTGCCCGAATTTCTTCCCTATACCTCCCCTTTTCTGAAAACCCTCCATCCAAACCTCCCCCCAAAACATCTCTACCCTAATCCCCCTAAATCCCCCTCCCTCATGAAACCCCTTCCATCCATAACCTCCCCCCCCATAAAATCTCTACCCTAATCCCCCTGTTTCCCTCCCTCATGAAATTTCTCCATCCAAAACCTGCCCCCCCCATACATCTCTACCCTAATCTCCTGATACCTTCCTCATGTAATCTCCATCCATAACCTTCCACCCCAATACATCTCTACCCTAATCTCCTGATAACCTCCCTCATGTAATCTCCATCCATAACCTTCCACCCCCATACATCTGTACCCTAATCTCCTGATACATCCCCTCATGTAATCTGCATCCATAACCTCCTCCTCATACATCTCTGCCCTAATCTCCTGATACCTCCCCTCATGTAACCTCCATCCATAACCGCCCCCTTTAATCCCCAAACCCTAATCTCCTGATACCTCCCTCATGTAATCTCCATCCATAACCTGTCCCCCCATACATCTCTGCCCAAATCTCCTGATACCTTCCTCTTGTAATCTCCATCCATAACCTCCCACCCATACATCTCTACCCTAATCTCCTGATTACCCCTCCCCTCATGTTTGTATCTCCATCCCATTAACCTTCCCCTTTACATCTCTACCCTAATTCTCCCCCTGATACCTCCCTCATGTAATACCAAACCCCAAACCTCCCCCCCCATACATCTCTACCCTAATCTCCTGATACCTTCCTCATGTAATTTTCATCCATAACCTGTCCCCCCCATACATCTCTACCCTAATCTCCTAATACCTCCCTCATGTAATCTCCATCCATAACCCCCCCCCCATACATCTCTACCCTAATCCCCTTATACCTCCCTCATGTAATCTCCATCCATAACCTCCCCCCCCATACATCTCTACCCTAATCTCCTGATACCTCTCCTCATGTAATCTCCATCCATAACCTGCCCCCCATACATCTCTACCCTAATCTCCTGATACCTCCCCTCATGTAATCTCCATCCACAACCTGTTTTCTCCTTAAAATCTAAAGTTTTATTATTTTGTTTGTATTCTGTAAATCCCCCTTTGGCTTTCAGCTCTGCCCGAATACTTCTGCGCTCTGGATCAGATTCAAGCAGGTCCTGACCACAATCTGCTCCCCGGTCTCTTCTACATGTCCCCAACTTAGGTGCAGACTGGACCTTGTTGTGAATACAGCTTTGTCCTCCCCTCTCCCCACAAGTGTTGATTGGTTGAGGTCTGGGGACTGTGGAGGCCAATACAGAAACTCTACTTCATTGTCATTGAACCCTTCCTTCTCCAACCTTGGCGTCTGCTCCAGGTCGTTGTCCTGCTGGACACTATGTCGTCCTCTTCATCCCCATAGTCCTCGAGTGTATGAAGTATCTCATCTTGTAGGACCTCACATATAGCTCCCCATTGAGATCACAATTGATTCTGGTTAAGTGTCCAATACCTTTGTGAAACAAAAAAAATCACAGAAAAATGGGACATTATTTACACAAAAACACCAACACAAGACCATACCCACAGCTCAATAGCTGGATAATGGACTACACCCAGTAGGAGGCAATAGAAGCCCCAGTGCTACTTGGGAGAGATATAACAGGTGCAGATAACTAATGAGCAGTAGCTCTCACACCCATCAGCTAGGAGGGCAACTGAATGTTAAAGGGGTTTTGCCGCAATGTAATGTTGACGTGGATCCTCCAAAATGGGTATTTAATCACTTTTCCAAATATATGTGATTACATAAAGTGAAGCCTCTGAGAGCTACAGCTTTCTTTACAAGCCCTTAGTTACTTAAAAGTTTGCATTAGACACGACCAGGAGAGCTGACAGGAGCTGACAGGCCGCACTTACATTGTCTGCACTTCTTATCTGATGACAGGGAACATGAATGAGCTTCCAAGGGACTGTTGAGAAAGTGCAGTGTATGAGGCTTTAGGCTATATAGACAATCCACTGGTTGTAATGTTATTATTTGAGTGAACAATGCAGACGCGCCCTTCTTTCTCGCTTTCTGCTCCTCGCTGCGCAGCCCCCTCTTTCTCCCCTCTGCACCGTTCATGATTTGTTGATATTTTCTCCAGAGCCAGATAAGAGGAAAGCAACTCACTTTGTGGCAAAACCCCTTTAAAAACTGCACATTGGATAAGTACCAGTTAACACCAGTATTTTTTTTGTGAACTGGTACTTATCCATTGAGACACGGCTATCGATGATCTGGATGATACCGTTTCTCTTTTCTCGTTTTGAACCAGTGACCTTTCACTTGGGAATCAGCCTAATGACATACTGAGCTATTAGGGAACGTGAGAACAGGTTGTAATTTGTAGTATACAATAAGAAGAAGATTGTTCCACCATCGGAACAATACAGTTACAATGCAGTTACAGGAAAGAATCTGCTTAGCTATGCAGATGCTAAATTGCTGCAATTCAAATTTAGCTATGAGAGCCAAGATGGTTGTCTATAAAATGATGGGAGTCTCATGTTGAAAGCTTTAGAGCACGGGTGTCAAACTGCGGCCCCCTTTCCCAGCTTTTGGGGAAAAAACTACAACCCCATTATCCCATTTATATATCAATAATTTTTGGGAATGATGGAGTTTTATTTTCCCCAAACAGCTGGGGGCCCCCAAATTTGAAAACCCCCTGCTTTAGAAAAAAGATGAGAAAAGGAGCCGGGAAATCACAAGGTAAAAAACATTTTTACCCTTTTGCTGGGGCCACTGTATATTTCAGCATTGTATCAAATTTAAAGGGGGAGGGCCCCACCTGCTGTTTCAGGGGCCAAAAGCAATTTAGAAGCATGCTTCGGCCCCTTTTCCTGGTCAGGCTAGGGCCCCTGAATTATGCATAAGAATAATCAGAAAGGTTTTTCATAGCCCCTTTCTAAAAGCACTAAACATGAGAGCAAAATTTGTTTTTTTAAGTACAAGCTTAAAGAAAGGAGACTTTTTTATTTGTTTGTTTTTAACACATTTCTTTTTGTCGATTTTGGCCACCCGCCACCCCCCCGCTGTTTTCCCTAAAAACAGAAAAGCCCGGCTATCTCTGAAAAGGTATGTTCAAAATGGTGTAATGCGACCAAAACAAAACGCTTTTCGGGACCCTTTTGCTTTGCCCAAGCGTGTACTCCCCAATGCCCCCCACCCCGTAGACATGTTTTAAAACGGGGTGCAAAAACCCCCACGAATAATTGCGGGGTTTATTTATCTCCCTGTGCGTAGAATACCATCATATTGTACACATGGGGGACGAGGCGTAGTCTGTAGTTCTCTATGAGAGCTATGGATTCCCTCATTTGCGACGCATTTTCACCCCCTATTAAGCGAAAAAACCGAAAACTGGCCTGAAAATAGGCCGTGAGAACAACCCCAAGGAGTTTGGGTAAAACCCACCCGGGAAAATTCCGGGAAAAAACAAAAAGAGCCTAATAAAAAAAACAGCTGCTGGCATAACAAAGGCCAAAAAAAATAAAACCCAAAAAGAAACAATAACATTTGAAAAACCCATTTTCCGGGCCAAATTTAACGACTTTAGCCCGTGGGCTGGTGCGGGCCCGTTCGCCCTTCAGCCCCCCCGGGAGTTCGGGGGGGGGGGCGCCGCGGCGGGCGCTGAGATCGGGCTGTACTACCACTGTATTACACACCCTGATCCCAGACATCCCCTGTGAGCACCAGGCATTGGGGGAAAAACCCCGCACCCCGATTTTTAAAAAAAAACCCTTTAAATTGCGGCGGGGGTTTTACCACAGGGGAAATTAAAAGGGGTTAAACAAAACCCCCCGGGATCCGAAGAGCCCGGGGGAACGGCTGCAAAACCCAGCCCTGGGGACCTAGAGAAAACCCCATAAATTTGCCCTGGTAAAAAAGGGCCCAGTGACCGGGAAACAGCCCGTGTGCGGGCCCTGATCACTGCCGAAACTGACACAAAAATTAAAAAATTTTTACATAAAATGAATATGCAAAACATTACTTTTTTTAAAAAAAAAAAAAAAAACAATTGTAACATTTTTCCTTCCCTTCATGGGATTTAAAAAAAAAAAAAAAAAAAAAAAAAAAAAAATAAAAAAAAAAAATAAAATAAAAATAAATTTTTTAATAAAAAAATAATCGTGCAAATCTTACACATACAAAAAAAAACTACACTTTTTAGGGTATCCACACGACCGAAAAAACCTGTAAAATTTAAATTTCTAAAAAAGTTTTTAAATGTGAAAGGGGAAGGGTTTGTAAAAAAAAAATAAAAAAAAATTTTAAAAATTTTCACGGCGAAAACGTTTTCCCCGTGGAGCAGAAAGGGCACACGGGGGTTTATCCCCCCATGTCGGGGTTGAAAAAACACCCAGGGGAAAAAAATCCCAAGGGGGGGCCCTGAGGGTTTAGGAGTGACAGCTCAGCTCCCGATCAATTTCAAAAGGGTTGTGCAAAGGGCCAATGGGGGCCCCAGGGGGAACCAAAAGGGTCTGGCGGGGCGGGCCCCTCAGGGTTCCCAAAATTTAAAACCATCCCCCTTTTTCCCGGGGGTCCCTTCCCCTTCCCTTGGAAAGGTTCCCCTTGGTAAATCCCCTTCCTGGTTTGGTAATTGCTCCCCGGAAAATTTCACCCGGGTCCTTTTAGCCCATTTTGGGGACCTACGGTCCCCCGGTGGTTTTGACCCCCGGCCCCTTGGAAACCCCTGACTATGGGCCAGTGTTTGGCAGCCTATCGGGGAGAGATCACCCCCAGGTCTGTAGCTATAGTGCCCAGTGCGGGCACCCCAATCGGGAGAGATCACACGGTCTGAAGTATAGTGACCAGTGCGGGCAGCCTATCAGGAGAGATCACAAAACCCGTAGCTATAGTGACCATTGCGGGCCCCCCCCAGCCTATCAGGAAAAATCACAAAAGTTCTTTTAGCTATACCCCATTGCTGGCACCAAACGGGAAAAACAAAACAGGTCTGTAGTTATGGGCAACCTTTGCTGGCATCCTATCAGGGAGATCACACGGGCCCTGTGCTATAGTGCCAGTCTGGCAGCCTATCAGGAGAGATTACAGGTCGTAGCTATAGTGACCAGATGGAACCCTTTAACAGGAAAAGATCACACAGGCCCCTGTAGCAAATAGTGACCGGGCAGGCAGCCTATAAGGAAGATCACACGGGACTGGCAAATATTAACCATTGCTAAAAGCCTAAAAAGGGATGATCACACAGGTCTGTACTATAGTGACCATGTTTGGCGCCAAATCAGGAGGTTTAACGGGTCTTACTAAATAACCAGGGGCAGGCAGCCATAAGGAGAATCACCAGGTCTGAAAGTTATGGAACCATGCTGGCAGCCTATCGGGAGAGAAAACAAAAAGTCTGACTATGGGGACCAGTCCCTGGCACCCCTATCAGGAGAGATCACCCCGGACCTGTAGCTATGGGAACCATTGCGGGCACCCAAATCAGGAGAGATCACACAGGCCCTTTTAGTTTAGAACCAGGGGCGGCACCTATCGGGAAAGTTTCAAACGGGTCTGTAGCTTTTGTAACCAGGCGGGCCCAGCCAAATCGGGAGAGATCACAAGGTCTGTAGCTATAGTAAACCAGTGCGGGCCCACCAACGGGAGAGTTTCAACAGGTCTGAAGCAAAAGGGCAACCAGTCAGCACCTATCAGGAGAGACCCCCACAGGTCTGAAAGCTATAGTACCATTTGCTGGAAAGCCTATCAGGAGAGATCAAAAACAGGCTGTAGCTATATTGACCAGGGGCTGGAAACCTATCAGGAGAATCAAACAGGTCTGTACTATAGGACCATTGCTGGCAGCCATCGGGAAAAGAAAAACACGGGCCCTGTAGCTATGGACCATGCTGGCACCAAATCAGGAGAGATCACACAGTCTGTAGCTATATGAAAAATTCGGCAGCCTATAAAGGAAAAGATCACACGGGTTTCTGTGGGCTATAGTACCAGGGGCTGGAAAGCCTATAAAGGAAGATCAAAAAAGGCCCTGTAGCTAAAGTGGACCGGGTGCTGGCACCTATCAGGGGGAATCAAAACCGGGTCTTAGCTATGGGAAACCAGTGCTGGCACCCCTATAAGGAGGGGTCACACAGGCTGTACTAATGGACCCAGGCTGGCCCCAAATCAAGGGAGCACACAGGTCTTAGTTATAGTAACCAGGTTTGGGGTGCCCTACCCAGAGAGATCACACGGGTTTTTAAAGCATAGTGACCAGTTTGGCAGCCTATAAGGAGAAGATCACACAGGTCTGTAGTATATGAACCAAGTGCTGGCAGCCTATCAGGAGAGCACACAGGTCATAGTATAGTGCCCACCCGGGGCAGCCTATCAGGGGAGATAAACCCCGGGTCGGGAGCTATAAACCTTTGCGGGGGCAGCCAATCAGGAGAGATTCACACAGGTCTTATTATAGAAACCAGGCTGGCAGCCAAACCCGGGAGAGATCAAAACAGGCTGTAGTTTAATAGTAAACCAGTGCGGGGCAGCCTTCGGGAGAGATCACACAGGCCCTGTAGCTAATAAACCATTCTGGCAGCCAATCGGGAGATCACACGGGTTGTAGCTATATTTGCCAGTGTTTGGGCAGCCTTAAAGGAGAAACACACAGGCGGGTAGCTATAGTCCCAAAGGGGGGCAGCCTAACGGAGGGGTCACACAGGTCTGTACTATATGCCCCAGTGCGGCAGCCTATCAGGGGGAGATCACAAAAAGGTTTTGAACTATAGGCCCCTTGCGGGGAAACCTATCGGGAGAGATCCCCAAAAGGGCCTAAACTATAGTGACCATGCCGGCAGCCTATCGGGAAGATCACACAGGCTGTACTAAGGCCCTTTTTCTGGCGGCCAATCAGGAGGATCACACAAGGTCTGTACCTTAGTCCCAGGCGGGCACCCTATCAGGAGAGGCCCAAAAGGTCTGTAGTTTTATAGTTACCAGGCTGGAAAGCCTATCGGGAAAGTTTCAAAACGGGTCTGTAGCTAAAAGGACCTTCCTGGCACCCCTTATCAGGAAAAGTTTAAAACACGGGTTTCGTAGCTAAAGTGGGCCCCTTGAGGAGCTAAACAGCCCATACAAGGGGGGAAAACTGGGAAATTTAATTGGGACATTTGTTAAGGGACAAAAATTTTGGGAAAAGTGACTTTTTTTTTGCAAGATTTTAACATAAAAAGCACACCCGCCCCCTGGAGTGAGAAAACCCCCTTTGGGGGGGGTTTTCCCACGATGAATGTTGACGTGGGATCCCCCCAAAATGGGAAATTTAAAATCACTTTTCTAAAAATGGATTAAAAAAAGTGAACCCCCCTGGACAACAGCTTTTCCCCATCCCCCCCTTTTAGATATTTGGGCATTAGACACGACCAGAGGATCTAAAGGGTCCGCGTTGGGGTGAAACCATTCTTTCTGATGACGGGAAAAAAATAATGAGCTTAAAGGGCCCGGGGGGAGAAATGGGGCAGTGAAAAGAGCCGGTGTCTTGCTGTATAGAGAATTAACTTTTTGTAAAGGGATTTTTTGGATTTAAAGGGTTTTGAGACGCCCCCTTATTCCTCACTCCTGCTCACCCCCCCCCTCTCCCCCCCTGCAGCCTTCATAAGCCCTCAGCATGATTTGTTTATATTCCCCTTTTCCCGTCTGAAAAGAGGTAAGGAACTCACACCCCGGGAAAAAACCCCCTTTTAAGGATTTCGATCTTTTTAAATTTCGGGAATAGCTCTTTTTGGGAAGTAAAAGCGATTTGCATGTTTTTTGAGTCCCCCTGCTGAGTTTTCCCTTCCAGAACCTTCTGAGTCGCCCCAGGGTTATGTTGGTCTTAAAATGAAGTTTTGGTGCAAACAGTTTTTTTCTCCAGATTTTTTAATCACCTTTCCCTTTTTTTTCCTCAAACTTTTTGGTTTCTTAGTCTTATTTGGGATTTGTGTTGGTTAATTCTGATTTTTATTTTCCCGGATATTTGGCCTCTAGAGGGTTTTCCACACGGACATTTGAGCACATAAATGACCTTAGAGCACGGGTGTCAAACTGCGGCCCTCCAGCTGTTGGGGAACTACAACTCCCATCATGCATTTATATAAACTATAACAGTTGGTATGATGGGAGTTATAGTTTCGCAACAGCTGGAGGGCCGCAGTTTGACACCTATGCCTTAGAGTATTATACGTATAGGAGCCTTTCATTTTTACCTCATGCCCTTGTGTTAGATGATAATAATAATAATCTTTATATAGCGCCAACATATTCCGCAGTGCTGTACAATGTATAGGGTAAACATAGGCCATGTCCCCACGTCACGGGGATTCGGCCGGTTTTTCAGCCGGTTTGTGGTTTTTCAGACCGCCTGAAAAACCGGCCGAAAATGAGCACAATGGTGCTCTATGTAAAACCCGTGCAGCAACGGCAAAACATATAACATGTTCAACCGGACGGAATATGAACAACTCAATGGGATGTGCTAACATTATCAGAGGAGAGTACGTACAGCATCCTCATACTGGGAAAAGTATTCCCATTCGTGGATTCTTCACATGTGACTCGTCTGGGGTGGTCTATCTGCTAAAATGTCCATGTGGACTGGTCTATGTGGGGGAGACAACGCAGAAAGTCAAGGACAGTGTTGCCTGTCATAAGTCAACTATTCGTTGCCAAAAAGTTTGGTTACCTGTCCCCGCCCACTTTGTTGAAACAAAACATACAGTTGCACAACTACGGTTCCAAGTGTTGGAACAAGTAAAACGTCCCAGAAGGGGTGGGGACCATGTTCGTTTATTAAAGGAGAGGGAATCATGGTGGATCCACCATCTGGACACTTTGACACCACAAGGGCCTGAATCGTGAATGAGACTTTACCTTTAGATGATTGTACTCAGTGAGAAATATAACAATGCTATTATTTCTTGTAGAATCAATAGAAGTCTAGATTGGGGTAAAATGAAATATTTTCTGTATATATGTAAATAATAACTTGTATTAACCTGGTTTGTACTGTATTCGAATATTTTGCTCTAACACCATGTTGTGATGCACTAACATGTTAAATGCCTATGGATATACACTCACCGGCCACTTTATTAGGTACACCTGTCCAACTGCTCGTTAACACTTAATTTCTAATCAGCCAATCACATGGCGGCAACTCAGTGCATTTAGGCATGTAGACATGGTCAAGACAATCTCCTGCAGTTCAAATCGAGCATCAGTATGGGGACTAAAGGTGATTTGAGTGCCTTTGAACGTGGCATGGTTGTTGGTGCCAGAAGGGCTGGTCTGAGTATTTCAGAAACTGCTGATCTCCTGGGCTGTTCACGCACAACCATCTCTAGGGTTTAAGAGAATGGTCCGAAAAAGAAAAAAACATCATGAGCGGCAGTCCTGTGGGCGGAAATGCCTTGTTGATGCCAGAGGTCAAAGGAGAATGGGCAGACTGGTTCGAGCTGATAGAAAGGCAACAGTGACTCAAATAGCCACCCGTTACAACCAAGGTAGGCAGAAGAGCATCTCTGAACGCACAGTACGGCCAACTTTGAGGCAGATGGGCTACAGCAGCAGAAGACCACACCGGGTGCCACTCCTTCAGCTAAGAACAGGAAACTGAGGCTCCAATTTGCCCAAGCTCATGGAAATTGGACAGTAGAAGATTGGAAAAACGTTGCCTGGTCTGATGAGTCTCGATTTATGCTGCGACATTCGGATGGTAGGGTCAGAATTTGGCGTCAACAACATGAAAGCATGGATCCATCCTGCCTTGTATCAACGTTCAGGCTGGTGGTGGTGGTGTCATGGTGTGGGGAATATTTTCTTGGCACTCTTTGGGCCCTTGGTACCAATTGAGATCGTTGCAACACCTTGTTGGAATCTATGCCACGAGGAATTGAGGCAGTTCTGAAGGCAATAGGGGTCCAACCCGGTACTAGCATGGTGTACCTAATAAAGTGGCCGGTGAGTGTATAGGGAAGTGAGCCGGAGAAATGCACAGGTGATATAAATTAATTATCTTCAGTAGAGACATAGGGCACGTTTGCACGGCACGGTTTGCCGGCCGGTATTTGTCCTGTTTTGCTCCCGTCCCCACGGCCGCGGGGGGGACGGCTTTTCTCCACGATGAGCAGAGAAGAGCCCTCCCCCCTCCCATTGAGAAGCACAGATTCCATCGGGAAACCGGACGGAAGATTGTGCTTCTACAATGTTTTGCCGCCAAACCGCCGGCGACAAAACCGTCCGACGGCAAAACCCGTGCAGTGGGGACAGTGGGGACTGCTGCACGGGTTTTCCATAGAGCACAATTGTGCTCATTTTCGGCCGGTTTTTCAGGCGGTCTGAAAAACCGCAAACCGGCTGAAAAAACGGCCCGAAAACCCATGCAGTGGGGACATGGCCTTAGAGGAGTTATTGGGAGCCTTTTGGGATAATAAGCAAGTGAACATTATAGGATGTTGTCCTTTTGTCATCAAGCATACACTATGGGAATGATTAGAAGATAATAATTACGTGGGAGATTTAATGGAATAAATGTATTTATACCTCACTCACCCATATAATAGGACATGATAGGATTTTTAGGACGGTTATATCCCATTCAGTAAGAATATATAGGAGAAGTTTTATAGATATGACTAGATCCTTATGCTATCCATGATATTTATGGCCCATCCAATAGTATTATGCAGCCGAATTGGTGTTGCAGCTTCAGAGAGCGTTCTCTGATTCCCGGAGTCTTCACGCATGCGCAGTAACATCATTAAGGGCGGAAGTTAGGACTCAGTTGCCCTTGAGTGACGCATTTCCTTATGTGAGCGGCGCATGCGCCGTTGTGTTTAAAAGACGCCGGATGAGAATCCGGACATGGCGCCATTCTCAATTAGCATCCTATGCCACCAGCGAATACAATATTCTATATCGATTACATGTAAGTATTCTTTAGATAGAACAAGTAGATTGGAGAAATCATTGGATAGCTATAATGGGTTTCTTGTATTCAATAGGCGCCCTGATACAATTTTACCAGAAAAAACTGGATAAGACAATAAGGTATGTTTCAATGGTCATTGGGCTCACTCCTTTATATCCTCCATGGGCATTATAGATATATGTATATAATGTATTTTGGTGTTTGTCTTTTTATATGGGATCTTTTATTTTATATGTGGGTTTTCTTTTTTATTATATCACCTAAATGTATATTATTTTAATTGTGAACAATGTATCATTACGGGATATATGTAATAGGATAGTGATTATGTATAGAATTGATAGCATTATGTTGTTTGTTACTAAGGGATGTTGTTATAGTACAGCGACTTATCTGATGAAGGTCCTATGGGAAAACGTTTATGGTGTGGAATGAATTGGTCGCCATTTCATATGATGAATTTTGAAAAGATTTTTTGAATAAAGATTTATATTTTATAAAATTTTTTTT
>JAODAL010079151.1:0-12674 GCA_025379985.1 Phyllomedusa bahiana | reverse complement strand
TTTCTCACCAGATTGTTTTGGTTTCTGAATACATACAGAAATATTCCTATTTCATTGATTACCATGTAGGCACTGGTAAATAAAGACTATTGCCAAATACATTGCTGTTCTGATTTTGCTTCTCTTCAGAGTTAGGAGCAGATCTTATTTTCTGCTTTTGCACACAAGTTTCCCTAGTTATCAGGTAACGTAACTCTCTGTGCTATTGCAGGCTGTACCCGTAGTCAGGATGATGACTCACTCCTTGCTCTGTTTCTTATCTTGAAAGATGGATCTTTTTTACATTACTTACTGATAAGCTTTAACCCTTTCATGCGCTGTAGCCTTGTGTACTGCTAATTACAAACCTCCTGCATGTTTGTCACTCTAGGATCAGATGTAGAGAAGTGCAGTGTTGTGGAGAGCTTTATGGGTAAAAGTGTTTAGATTAAACTATTTTCTGTACTGAATGGGCAACCAGTGCAGTGACTGGCACAGGGTAGAAGCATCAGTGTAGTGGCTAGAATGAAGGAAGAGCTTAGCTGCTGCATTAAAGGACAAATTGGAGAGGGGAAAATTTAGAAAAAGGGAGAACGATAAGCAATGAGTTACAGTAGTCAAGATGAGAATGTGTACTGGTAACAATAAGAGTTTTTCACTATAAAAAAAAATGGTGGACCCTGGAGATGTTTTTGAGGTGCAGATGATGCTGAAAAGCAGGCAAGAGATTGAATATAGGAATTGAAAGACAAATCATAGTCTACTATTACCCGAAGTCAATTAACTGCCGCCTAGGAGTCATGGTAGCACTACATACTGAAACATTAAGGTTTAGTAAGGTTTAGTAAGGCTTTGTTACAGATGGAGAGAGGACATAGTGTTGTTTATAGCAGGCAGAGATCACTGGTGTTTTGTAGCAGGGCAGTGGTGATGTCACTGGAAGAGGTTTATAACTGAGTGTCGTTAGTATAGAAATGATACTGAAATCTGCTGAAAAGTTGTGTTATGTTGAGTGAAATGTGGGGAGGACCTAGGGCAGTTCCCTGTGGAGCCCTGACAGCAAGTGGAAGAGGAGAGGAGGCAGAACTGTCAAATGAGACACTAAGCATGGATAGAGTTGGAAAGTTTGTATTAAACAGGTTTTCTCACCAAGTTTCACAGAGCCTGCTTTTCCCCATCAGCTTCAGGTTTCCACTTCCTGGTTAGGCTGGAGGTTGTCCTACAGCAGTAATTGGTATATCAGCGCTGCTGTCTATAGCTGATCTTGCTAGAGGGAGATTATTGTAGGGGTATAAGCAGCAGTGCAGGAAGCTACAGAGCTCTAAAGAATTAAAGTTTGTCATTAAGTAATGTAAACAATCTCCATCTTGCAGATAAGAATCATCTGTGAGGGCAGATAGTGGTGGCTGGCAACTAGGGAATCTTGGTACAAAATCAAGAGATAAGACCTGCTCTGACTCTGAGAAGTAAAATAGAACAGCAATATATTGGGTAACAGTCTTTCTTTACCTTTGCCTACATGATTAAAGCTAATCAATTAAATGGCAATACCCCTTTAAATATCATGAGAATTGTATAAATTAAATCGGTATGGACCCAGCAAAACCTATTATATGTAACTTTTACATTTTTTAGATACAATTTGTATTGTGAAAACAGGTTTTGTGTTTGTTTTTATTAATTTTTTCTTTTTTACGCGTTTTTTGTTTTTACACTTTTTATCCTACTATGGGCCTACAGTATGTGATCACTTGATCACTTTTAATACATAGCAATAGATTTCAGTATTGCTATGTATCATGTTAGTTTGAGGCTCTTGTCTTTGACAGGGCCTAATAAGCTTCAACATGGCAGAAATAATGACCTCCAAACAACAAGGCAACCATAAGCACCTTGCAATCTTGTTTTCAGGATGCTTCTGTTAAAGACCTAAAAGCCGTTGCCTCTCTAGAGGGTTAAATAGGAGCTAGCAGTGGGAGTCCTGCTGTACTTTACAGCCAGTTCCAACTGCAGATGGTGTGGGCACAGGTTTGGAGTGTATACAATCCCAGCACTGGCTGGGAGACTTGCCACTTATTCCGGGTCCCGGGAGGACTCGCAAGAATGCGCTAATTCCAATTCTTCTTTTTGGCACAATAATATATTAAGACACAAATAACTGAAGATGCGCTCCAATATTACCACAATATTAAGCCTCATTCACACTTGATCACTATTTTTCCTCTTACATTTAAAAGCAAATATATAGTAACTAGGGATGAGTGAATTTCTCCAAAATTCGATTCGGCTGATTCGTTGAATTTTTCCCCAAAATTCGGTTTGTTCAGAATTTATTTGCGACGAACTGTATTAAAAAACAGCTATTTCCTGGCTGAAGAGAACCTATATGGTGTTGTAGAACATTGTGCCATGCAGAAATATGCATAGGGAGCATGGTTTGGTAGTGAAACAATGCTGTGATTTAGTCTGACACGTAGATGACAGGCAATGTTCTTAGAATCACTTCACACTTCACTTATCTGGGCAGTTACGGGGTCAAAAGTGACCAAAAAACTGAAGTGGGAACGCAGCCTGACAGGGTAATGTCAGTGCCATCTAGAAATAACCAAGCAGAGGGCCAAAAACCAACTATAGCATCAAAGAATACACTCCTTTTACTCCGTCATCAGATGATTCCACAGATTATGACAGAACGTGTTCTGTTAAACGGTGATACATGTAGAGCTACAAAGAGTTACCTTTTTCACTTATTGTGATGAACTATCTTTGAAATACAGTGTGTGTGTATTTGTCATATACACACATCTCCTTTACAGGCAGGTTATAATTTTAGGATATTGTTCTCTGCGCCAAAGAGTTATTTTTTTTTTTCACTTAATTGGTGAAGCACCTTTGAAATACATGGGTATATGTAGAATCTGTGGGCAGAAAGGAAAGCGTGGCCAGAGACCTAATGTTGGCACCACAGCCCTGCGTCAACATTTGCTGCGTCACCATCCAGTTACCTGGGAGAAACGTGTCTCAGATGTGGTGGTCCATCCTGCCGTAGCAGAAGCACCAAGTGGCACGCATCCCATTTCAGGCAGTCAAGGCTCCACCACTTCTGCCGAAGGAAGCAGTCTGTCTTTCCCATCATCTACCGGTCCAGATGCTCCTGCTCCTTGCCACTCATCGCGCCAGCAGTCGTTCACCAACGTGATTGCCAAGAGACAGCAGTTTGCGTCCAGCCATTCAACGGCGCAGAAGCTGACTGTGCCCCTGTCCAATTTGGTGGTACTGGAGTCCCTCCCTTTTCAAGTGGTGAACTCTGCACCGTTCAGAGAACTGATGGCTTGTGCTGAGCCGAGGTGAAGAGGTGGAGAGTCAGTGCAGTGGGGGCCATAGTTACCACAAGGAGAACTTGCTTGTCCACCTAAAATGTGGAGAGACTCACATCTGTCAAGAGGAATCAGGCGTGGATCAGTCAGGATTTCCACACACCAATACCTGATGCATCAGATTAGATCAGCCATGCCGCCTCACCCAAACTTTGACAAATGAGTTTGGATTCTTCTGGCTACCTGCCTCAGCTGCTATTCTGATGGTGCCACCCACCTGATGCAACACATCTGCTCCCAGCTGCTCCTTCTACCACCCATCATCTTTACCAGGGACTGGTATTGCCATCCACATCCCCATTCCTCACTGGGCCATTATGTAGCCTTCTGATGCTGCTGCCAACTCACCACTCAGGTCTCCCCATGCTGCTGCTGTCACCGCCAGGCTATGTGACCATGTCACTCTCTGGCTTGATGCTGCTCATGCTGCCACCTCCTCATTAAGTCACCTAGCTGCGGCCACCTCAAAGTTATAGCATTGTGCCACTCTCTAGCCTGATGCTTCTGCTGTGGCTGCCACCACCTCCACACTGTGTAATTGTGCCAATCTGTTGCTTACTCATGCTGCTGCCATCTCCACAATCTGTCATTGTGCCACTCTGTAAACTACTCATGCTGCTGCCAACTGACCACTCTCTCACTGACCACCCTGTGGTTTCCTAATGCTCTTTCCACCCTCCACCACTCTATGACATTGCCACTATGTTTGGTTTTTCCAATCTGTCAAAAGGAGTGAAAGAGACAAACACAACTGATTGTGTCTTCGGAGAAGCCGTAAGGCCAGTATGACATGGTGCTTTGTTTGCATCAGGATTGTCTGATGATTAGGTAGCCAAAAGCAAGAGTGGATACAAAACACAGAAGACATGCACATATTCAATTAAGCTATCTCTTTTTTGGATCGACTCCTGTTTCTTTTTGGCTTTAGCAATACTGATGGATTATTGACCGGTTGAAAACGGACACTAACGGATCTAAGGAAAGGCAAAATGATCAGTGACGTCAACGCAAAGTTACTGCCAACACCTAGCTCTTTCGGGGGGAGGGAGGCCTTCTACATTTATCAGTGTTTGACAGAATCACCACTATAAGTGAAAAAATTAACTCTTTGCCACAGATAGCAATATCCCAAGAGACTGAACTGGATGGATTTCAGATGTGTGTATGGGAGAAATACACACACTGGATTTGTCACAGAGTTCCCCATAATAAGTGAAAAATTTAACTCTTTGCCACAGATAGCAATATCCCAAAAATGCTGATTTAGGAACAGGTGTGTATATGACACACACCTGTGTTTTCAAAAGGTATTTCACCCCAGTAACTCTAAAATCGGAAGTATTTTGCACAGGGTACAATCTAGTGCAGCTACATGGCAGCATTTAACATGGCTGCCCTATTTATAGGGCTATGACATCACAGAAGCTGATTGGCTGCCTGTCTGCACATGTCATTCTGGGTGTTCCTTTCTTCCTCCCATAGTTCTTTGCCCCATGTCTTGCCATGTGCTCGTGGTCATTTTAGGTTCGAATCGTTACCACATATCACCATGAACTTCAGCTTCGTTCAGAATCAAATTTTTGCTGAAATTCTAAACAGATTCCACTTCGTTAGAATTGATTCGCTCATCTCTAATAGTAACACTTCTCTTTTTTTGTCCCTCACTCTTGATTGTGTTTTGAAAAAATGGATGCAAGTGCAAATGTGCACGAGGCCTAATATTGCAAAATTTGGAAACATGTTGTTTTTAAGGTGAAAGTGAAAGATTCGGGGACCTCCAAGTCCACATTTTTGTATTTGCTTGTGAAACAGTGTCTACTAAATGTAGAATCTTAGGTCTCAGTGAAACCAATTAAACAGAGCAGCATGGAGCTGTCAATCAGTACTGCAAACAACAAAAGCACTGCTATCAAAGCAAATAATGTAAGTGCTAAAATAGGACTGGCACAAGAATAGTGAAAAAACACCTGGAATTATCATTAACAAACATATAGATTAATATATTTTCTTGTCATTAACTATGTGCAAATCAGCTACATCTTGCCGTGTTAATAAAAATTAAAAGAGCTGATAGAGATTATAAAATATAGAAATGTTTTACAAATGAATGGTTAGCTTATCATCTCTTATAGACACACGTTTGCTGCAGTGTGTTATAACATGATTGGCTGCTACATAAATCAATGAGATAGAGATCACTTCTATAAAGAAAAAATAAATCATTAGCCTGAGCTTCTAAATCCAATTCATTTTAGATAGTGATTATTGATGATTTCATTCTATTGGTACTTGTACATGCCCATATCATGGTTAAATATAATATACCAAGTCAAGTGTATCAACTGAGTCGGGTAGGTTTTTTTCATTTAAGCTAAGAAAATGTATTTGTAAAGGTGTTTAGAACAAACGTTAGATATCTAAAACATTGTAGCCTTTACTGTAATATATTTGTGTAATGCACAGGCTTTATGATTACATGTATGTAATATCCAGTAAGAAAAAGGCAAACAGGGAGTGGTAAGCTTAGACCAAAGCTTCTCTATGGAACTTCTTGTCTTTCCGCCATTGAGTAACCAACCACCCTCTGCTATTTCTGTTTCTTTATGTGGTACCACCATTACTCCTAGGCAGCAGGCCTGCTGTCCGGGGGTTATATTAGATTCTGATCTGCCCTTCACCCCATATATCCAATCCCTTGCCCGCACCTGTCACCTGCACCTCAAGAACATCTCCAGAATCCGTCCGTTTCTCACCATGGAAACAACTCAAACTCTCATTACTGCTCTTATTCTTTCTCGTCTTGATTACTTCAACTCCCTGCTTATCGGTCTCCCTCTCTGCAAACTCTCCCCTCTACAATCTGTCGTGAATGCAGCAGCCAGGCTCATCTTTCTCTCCAGCCACTATACTGATGTCTCTACCCTGTGTCAGTCACTGCACTTGTTGCCCATCCAGTACAGGATACAGTATAAACTCAGCACTTTCACCCATAAAGCTCTCCACAACGCTGCACCCCCCTACATCACCTCCCTCGTCTCTGTCTACCACCTGACCTGCTCTATCCGCTCTGCTGCTGATATCAGGTTACACTCATCAATCATCCGAACCTCCTATGCCCATCCCCAAGATTTCACACGTGCAGCACCAGTTCCCTGGAATATGCTACCGCGGGCGATCAGGCACATTCACTCCCTACACTAGGGCACTCACAGGCACTTATCTGTATGTAGATGTACTGTCTGGGTGGCAGGTTCATCCATTTTTCATGTAAACCACCCCCTATTTATGAAACATGGCTGGACCATTGTAAACTTGGCGCTTCTCACCGTTTGTTTCACCCATACACCCTAATAGATTGTAAGCTCTCACGAGCAGGGCCATCACACCTTGTGTCTCATGTATAAGTACTTTTAATGTGTAATGTCTGTACGTTTACCCTTGAATTTGTAAAGTGCTGCGGAATATGTTGGCGCTATATAAATAAAGATTATTGTAATGCAACTCGTCCGTCCATTAAAGGGATTTTCTAGGAGACTGAAATAGTTCTTATTTGGGGAATACAGGAAAAATTAATCTGGGGAATACCTAATCTGTTTAATTTATATTGGGTTAGCAATTAGGTTGCTTTATACACACATATCCATAGAACACTGTGCATAAAAGAGAGTGTTTCTTTTAATAAATTGTGCAGTATGGAAATAAATATGTTAACAGCATATACATATATATATATATATGTCACAGCCCAGAGACCTCGGTTTAAGGATCATATTTATTGCAGTTAAATTTAGAAGGTTTGGTCACTTAAAACATATAAAAGCCAATATGGTGGAATGGTGTAAGCTGCTTCAAATGGTGGTAGAAATAGATATAGTTTCGCCCTTTTCGGGGCGGGTTCCCTAGTTTTGAGGGAGAGTAATAGTTGGCCAGATAGGGATAGTGGAGGTACTCACTGGTAAAATTATCTGCTAAATTATGGAATGATGGGAGATGCAGAAATGATTGCCGATAGTTCTTATTTTCAGGGGAGGCCTTATATTTCTAAGCTTGAAAAAAATTGCACTAGGTCATATTTTTGGGGGATGTCTTATTTTTAGAGAAACAGGGTATACCCCTCACATTTTTGTAAATATTGTATTTTATTTTTTCATTGGATGAAACTGAAGATATGGCACTTTCATACAATGTAAACTACAGTAGTCAGTGTACAGCTTGTATAACAGTGTAAATTTGGTGTGCCCTCAAAATAACTCAACACTCAGCCATCAATGTCTAAACTGCTGGCAACAAAAGTGAATACACGCTATGTGAAAATGGAAAAATTTAGCTTGAAGTGTCAGTATTTTGTGTGGCCACCATTATTTTCCAGCATTGCCTTAACTCTCTTGGGCATGGAGTTCACTAGAGCTTCACAGGTTGCCACTGGAATCGTCTTCCACTCCTCCATAATGGCATCATGCAGCTGGTAGATTTTAGAGACCTTGCGCTCCTCCACCTTCTGTTTGAGAATAACCCAGAGATGCTCACTAGGGTTAAGGTCTGGAGATATGCTTGTTCAGTCCAGCAACTTTACCATCATTTTCCTTAGCAAGGCAGTGGTTGTCTTGGAGGTGTGTTTTAGGTCGTTATCATGTTGAAATAATGCTCTGCGGCCCAGAAGAAAAAGATCATGCTCTGTTTCATTATGTGACAGTACATGTTGGCATTCATGGTTCCCTCAATGAACTGTAGCTGTCAACAGTCGTATCACACCCACTACCGTGCTTGACTGTAGGCAAGACACACAGCTCAGGCACAATATTGTTCTTGGGCAGAGGACCTTCTTCCTTGAGATTGTGCTGCGGCTTTGGTCTGTGCCCCACAGAATCATATTGTGCAGCTTGAACTCCATACTCTGCACCCTCAGAAGATCAGCTGTAGGCATGACACTCAGAGGCTGCAGGAGATGGAGTTTAGTTCTGTCATGGTTTATGTAATGTTTTATTTTTTATACAGGTTTCCCCTTTGGACTATGTCGGACCAGCATTGGAATGATTTCTTTAATAAAATGGTTAATAAAGGGCTGTTGTTGGGGAGTGTTTATTTAAATAAAAGTTTTTGTATGAATTTTGTTTTCCTTTTTTCCCCCATTTATTTCCAGTGTTAGTAACTGAGGATCTGACAGATGCCTCTCAATTACTATCGCACTGGCTTGGTATCAGACATCGGTGGTTTTTGTCACCTCATGTCACTATTACACCAGTTCCCAACGCATCAGGGGTATTAGGAAGAGCCAGGTAAGCATCAGAAGTGAACTCTTTAATGTGAAGTCTACTTCTGTGGTGACTGTTGGCATTTTTAGAGTGGGAAGGGACCAGTATCCATGGACCCTCCCATTCTGATAGTATCAGGCTGTAGCTGTCGATTTACTTTGACTGGTTATGGAAAATGGGGGATCTCACATTGTTTATGTTTTTCAGCAAGCATTTATTTATTGAGAAGCCAAAAATGGACTACTACTGTAATAAATGTAGTGGATGCCAATGTTTAGATTCTCAATGAAAAATTATTTTCAGGAAAAAAAACCGACGTGGGGTTTGCCCATTTACCATAACAACCAAAGGTTAATCTGACAGCTTCAGCCTGATACTATTAGAAGGGAAAGGTCCATATATACTGGTTCCTTTGCACTATAAAAATACCATATGGTCCCATATGTGGCAACAGTGATTATGGAGGAGAGTGTAGAATAAAAAATAAACATAAAAAATATCTGTGCTGTCACCCTCCCCCTCAGCACTCAGTGGCATCATGCAGCATTATCATGATGCTGCCTGATGTCACTTGTATTTAAAGAACCTCCTGCAGCCAGCTAGCTGTGGGAGGTTTGCCACCTGTCCCAGGAGTATGGGAGGTCTCCCCTATTTGTGGGAGTCTCTTGCATGATCTGGGAGGATTTTCAAGTATGCCTTATCTGTCCAGCAGTGGTCATAAGGATTGGACCATCAATCTGTGGAGGTATCTCTTGCAAATCAGTGGTGGTGTCAGTTGGAGGATCTGTGGCCTGGTGAGACCTAGTGCAGCCTAGCGTGGACTGTGTCTTCCAGACCGCCCGACTGTCTTGCTGTAGTGAGCGAATCCTGCTGTCCCTCCTGTTACCTTCCCGGACCTTGTAGGGGCTGTAGAGATGGTCGTTTATTAAACAGTGCTAGTGTGAGGACTTTCGACACTGACGGAGGCTACGTAGTGATCGCGACCAGGTGCACCAAAGACTACAGTGGTCTCCACTGACTGCTCTCCCTATGTAACACAGACAGGGCCATTCCTAGAGGCGGGCGATCGCCCGGGGAGCAGAGGCTCTGCCCACGCCTTGCCCGCACGGAGGATAGCCCCTGTTTCTGCGCGGCTGTTTTGTAACAGTCGCGCAGAGTCAGCAGCCTGCTCGTACAGGGAGGAGGCAGGACGGATCGTTACCGTGCCCCCTGCGATGCTGGGTCTCCTCGGTCGGCACCTCTGCCAGCTGAATAGATCCATGGGAGCTTCATGACAGTGGAAGTGGCGTGCTGACGTCATGCCGCTTACACCGCTCAGCAGCTCCGGACCGAGATGCGCGGACCGAGGTGAGTACTTTTTTTTTTATTTTGTAATTAGCTACAGGGGCATCTACGGGCTACAAGGGATATCTACTGGCTACAGGGGGGCATCTACTGGCTACAAGGGGGCATCTACTGGCTACAGGGGTATCTACTGGCTACAAGGGGGGCATCTACTGGCTACAGGGGTATCTACTGGCTACAACGGGGGCATCTACTGGCTACAGGGGTATCTACTGTCTACAGGGGGTCACCTACCGGCTACATGGGTATCTACTGGCTACAAGGGGGGCATCTACTGGCTACAGGGGGCATCTACTGGCTACAGCGGCATCTACTGGCTACAAGGGGGCATCTACTGGCTACAGGGGTATCTACTGGCTACAGTGGGGTTTCTACTGGCTATAAGGGGGCATCTACTGGCTACAGCGGCATCTACTGGCTACAAGGGGGCATCTACTGGCTACAGGGGCATCTACTGGCTACAAGGGGGCATCTACTGGCTACAGAGGGGGGCATCTACTGGCTACAAGGGGGCCTCTACTGACTACAAGGGGGCATCTACTGGCTACATTGAGGCCTCTACTGGCTACAGGATGGCATCTATTGGCTACAGGGCATCACCTGTCTACAGGGGACATCTACTGGCTACAAGGGGGCATCTACTGGCTACAGGGGGGCATGTGTGGCTACAGGGGGGCATCTACTGGCTACAGAGACATGGACTCTTCAGGTCCTGCTTGGACTCCTGGGGCGACATGTATAATCTGGGTGAATAGAGGCCAGTTCTAAATCGCATTAAAGCAGTGTAGACATGCGCCAGAAGGTATGATCCTGTTCTACTGCGGGTCATACATCCTGATGCATTGTAGTTCCACTGCAACAACTCAGGCTCAGGGACACCACTTTTAACTTAGTCTGCCAGTTCTAAAGGTGAAGCACCTAGTTTTGCCGTCCTCCAGTTATAAATGTGTAGAATTATATGGTTGTGGTGTGACATGCCCTGAAAATACCCCCACATTGTGTGCGCATTACAAAGTGGTGCTGACACCGTAAAATGCACCTAATTTTGGAATGCTCCTGCTCATACATCTAGAAAACAGGGCTGCAACAGTTTTTGGGCTGAAAACACACCAGTATACTGGCACTATCCTGTATATACTTGACGCCCCTGGTGTCTAGTGGTGAACAGTAGTGGAGGTTTCTCTGTATTAATACACTGCCCTGCCTTGCTCTGTACTGAGCTTGCTCTACTGTACTGGGCTGTACATATTACACCTCTAGCAGTAGTCACAGAGATAGAGACTTCCCTAGGGTTCTGAATCCATTTGCTTCTCTGGTTGGTGGCTGGTCAGGTGACTCAATAGGCCTTAGTGAACAGCACCCTCTGGTGCTAATGATACCACTTTCTCATTCTGTGGTTGTACAGCCTCCTCAGTAAGCTGGTCCGACTGCTCTTGCTGGATGCTGTTTATTGCATATAACACTCTCCTGCTGCACACAATATCTGCTGCTACCAACATACAGTGACTGCCATACTCCTCATAGGCCATTTGGGCCTCCGGTCTACCTGATGCCAATTGCATGTGCCCAGTTTGATCTAGGCCAGTAAGGAAAAGAATCGTCATCGGCCGTGATGCCTGCTTGTCTGTCTGTTGTTCTTTTATACTCCATAAGAAGTTGCTAGGTGTATCTCCATGGGTCACAGGACCTCAACATCACTGAAGCTTACTCCTGCCAAAAGTGCTACTGACGCCATGAGTTAAACCGATCTAACTACTTCTGACGCTTCGTCGTCTGCCAGAGTGGTGGACACTGACAAAATAATGCCCGCTATTACATCCTGTCAATCTGCATTAAAATCCAAAATTGACCTTCTTCAGATTGATATGATATGATTTTGATAAAATACGGGAGACGATCACGGGGGCAGAGAGGAGATTGGGAGAGGTGGAGGATGTCTCCCAGCCTAATCAGGGTACTCTCCTGACTTTGCAACAGCAGATGAAAACCCTGAAAACTAGGGCGCATGATGCAGAAAATAGAAATAGGAGGAACAATGTGAGGATATTGGGCTTGCCTGAGAGGGGTGAAGGGACTGGGCCTGAACAGTTTGCTGAATATCTAATCAGAGACATTCTCTCACCAATTGAGCTCTCCCAAAGTTATATAGATGAGTGGACTCATCGGATTCCAACCTGGTCTCTGCCACCTAAGACACTTCCCTGTCCGTTTATTATGAGTACTTAACTACAGGGACAGAGTGGTTATTCTTGTGGCAGCTAGAAAAGAGGGTGAAATGCATGAGGGGAAAAGTTTGATTGATGTTTTATTGCGGTACTGCTTTCTTTCTTTTTATATGTAGTGCAGGTATGTTGAGGAGACCTGGGTTTAAAGTCGCATATTACAATATTTTTCTTCAGTTACCTTGATTATCTCCCTCAGTACAACAGGGTTCATGTACCATTTATTTACCATTAATTCATGTTTTTTTCTCTTGTTGTTTGTCTTGTGGGTGGTGGATGTAAGGAATTAGACACAGAAGCCCCAATTTTTTTTTACCTTTAGACAGTTTTCTTTCTTCTATGAGTTTTAGGTTGGGGTATGGTGCTCAGCCAGGTTGGGGTGGACTGGGTTGGTTGGGTTGTGTGTGTGTGTGTGGGGGGGGGGGGGTTGTGTTGGTTTGGATGTGTGTGAATGGTCCAGTACTCAGGCTTCTTTATTTTGTATAAGTTGAATTTTTTGG
>JAODAL010079150.1:0-12674 GCA_025379985.1 Phyllomedusa bahiana | reverse complement strand
CGATGCTAAAACACCCTAAGTGCGAGCGGGACCTGTCCTGTCAATTTTTTGGTACTGCGTCCCCCCTTTAAATGGTGGACTCTGCCCCTTTGAGAATAATGGTTGGCGAGGGAGGAGGTTCGGGTAATTTTTTTCCAAAAAGGAGTACGCATTCAAAAAATTGTGAACGAAGTTTTTATCGGTTTTTTCCCAAGGGTGCAGCAGGGGACGTTGGGCTGTAATACGGTGGGCAAGAATGCCCTTTCGGCCAGGGGTGAATGTGTTCCCCCCCAGGCCACCAAAATTGGGAAAGGAGCGCGTTTTCCCCCCCAGTTGTCAAATGCTGCCCCTGCGAATGTGCCTCTCCTTCACCACCCCAAATTCGCCCCAAAAGTTGCTCCTTTTCCCATGTGTGGGCAAGGGGTTTTGTCACGAGTTTAAGGGTTTTGCTGGCGAACGAAGTCAAAAGGGGAGGAACTGTCCGCGTCAGCAGAAAGAAATGATGTGGGGCTTTCTGGCCAATGAAAATCGGAACCTGGTGGGCAATGGGGGGAAATGGTGTCCCCCTGCAAGGGGGTGGCCCCATGGCCTGATGGGAGGTTCAATTGGTTGTGAAAAGGTTCCTGAAGTCTTCACCATTTAAGAACTTTCTGAAAATGGCAAAAAACCCTGTGAGCAACTTTATCATTCGTAAAAACCCCAGGGAACCCCCTTTGGGTTGCGCGGAGAACGGTCCCCAAACTTGTTGCGATTTTTCACCCAGGGTTTTTCCACCCTAAAGGGTTGGACCGATGTTGAACAGGGGAAGGGCCATTAAGATTTTTTGATGATAGGGGAAGAATTATCCCTGTGTAATTTGATGTCAGCGTGGCGCCATGGTGCACCTGGTTTGTTGGGCCCTTTTCAGGGGGCGCTTATTTGTCAGTCCCCGGATAGGGTAAATAACCTTCCATGCTTTTTGTCGGAACAGTGTGAAAAATCTTTGGGAGGGGACTGGAGAGTGGGATAAAACCCGTCCCCCAAAAGAGTGGGTGGGGATGAAATGGAGGGGGAGGGGGGAATTGGAGCAGAAGCATTGTTGGTGAAAGAGTGGATTTTTACCCGGGACAAGAGAGGAGGAGCAGGAGCGCGGGGAGGTGGTGGGGTGAGGAAGAGAGGGTGACCCCCCAAGCACGTGGCAGTATACAGTGGGGAAAAAGGAGGAGGGGGGTCGGGTCATGTGCAGATGGCCGCAGCATGTTATTTCCCGGAAGTGAAAAACCCAAATAGTAGTTCTGGGAGGGGTGACTTTGGGCTCTCCCCCCTTTTGGGACCCTCGTTTCCGGTCAAAATGGGACCCTTTTTCCCCAGCTTTTGGGGGAAAACCCCCAAACCCTCAAATTAATTGGGGAAAAATCCCCGAAAACCCGTTGGCTGCGTAGGTGGGGATCGTCCCCTTAAAGGGGTCTGAGGGGAAATTCTAATGCTCAGACTACTGCGCGGTTTTGGGGGGGAAAGGGGGGGGGGGTGGGAAAGTACCGTTCCCAGTAGAAAACCAAATTTCTGGAGTAAAAGATGAGCGCTTTTTCCCCCGTTAGTGAGGAAGGCGGGCCCCAGCAGAGCAGCAAAACCGGGGAGAAACCCCTAAACCCAACAGGTTGGGGCCTATTGGACAGAACTCTGCCCCCTCATTTAAAGAGTTTGGGGGACAAATGGGCAGCCAAACTGGATTTTTGTGGCCGCAATTCCCGGTTTGCATTGGAGAAGTGTTTTCCCCGGCCCATTTTAGTGGGGTTCCCAGAGGGGGGTTCAGTGCGGCCGGGGCCTCTTTCCCCCAAGGAGCCCCCGTTGAAGGGAAATGTGGAAGGATGATTTTTGTCAAGATGAATGGGCCCGTGGACTCGGCCAGGTTTCCCACACCAATCCCGTTAGGGGCCCCGGGCGGGGGTTTAAAACTACCTCCCTCGCCACTTTTTGATCCCGCCACCCCCCTGTCCCACAACTCTGTGAATTTTTCTCCTTTCTGCCAAACCCCCCTCTTTCCCAGGGATGGTTTCCCAAAAAACCTCAACACTCTGTCATTGTGACTTGCCCTCCTGTGCTTGCTGTTGCTGTTCCCGTGACATCCCACTGTGTAAATGTGCCCTGTTGACTCAGGTGTCCCTGGGGCTGCTCCCTTTTCTTAACACTGTTTTAATTTTTGCCATCCCTGCCCTATGCTGCTGCCCCCGTGACCTCCGTTTCTTATTTATTTGTGCCCCTTGTGGCCCCTTTCTGTTTTGCACCCCCGGGAATGTCATTGTCCCACTGTGATCTCTTTGGTTTGCTGTTGTGTGACCTCCACATGTGGTGATTGGGGCCATTGGGGCCCTAATATTTTTTCGCCCCCTCGAATTTCTTTTTTTCCCATGTTATTTCTTTCTGTGTGTCGTAAACCTCACACTGTATCATTTGTGCCCCTGGGGGGCCCTTAAAAAGGTTTTTGCCTCCAAAATGTCATTGGGGCCCACTCCCTGATTAATCCCCAGTTTCCCTGTTCGTGACCCCCAAACTGTATCATTGTCCCATCTGGGGGCCTTTTATTTTTTTGCGCCCCCCAGAATGCCCTTTTGTGTCATGTTTAAATTCCCATATGTGCTGCAGGGCCCCTAAAGTGTGATTTGCACTCTGTTGGCCAAAAATGTTTTGCCGTCCGGAATGCCTTTGGGGGCCATTTTGCCTGTTTCATGTGCTGCGGTTTTGCCCTACCTGTATCTTTGGGGCCACTCGTGGCCAAATTTTATTTTTTGGCCCCCTCCAGAATTTCTTGTCCCAGGGCCCACCTCATATGCTGCCGCTGGGGGCCCTCCACACTGTGTGATTGTCCCATTTTGGGGCCCAAATACTGTTTTCCCGCCCCCAAAAAAAGGTACTGGTTCCCCAGCCTGATTTTCATCTTTGCCCCCGTGACCTCCACACTGTGTGATTGTCCCAACTCTGGGGCCCTTAAAAATTTTTTTGGGCCCCCTCCAGAATGTCATTGTGACTGTGATTTAAAGTTGCGTGTGTGATCCACTGTTTTATTGTCCCACTTGGCCAAAATATGTTTTGCGCCCCCGAATGTCATTGGGGAACTGTGATCTCATGCTGTTTTTTTTTGGGGCCTCCACCCTGTTTTCATTGTCCCCTCTGGGGCCCTAATATGTTTCCCGCCCCCCAAAATGTTTTGTGCCCATGCCTGATCTAAATGCTGCTGTTTTTCGTGACCCCCACACTGTATAAATTGTCCCATCTGTGGCCTAATATGTTTTGCACCTCCGGAAATGTCATTGTGCCATTGCTGCCCATTGTGTTTGTGGCTCCCGCTGTCACCCCCCAACTCTGTAACTAATTTTGCCCCCTAAAGCTTCAGCTTTTTTTTTTCTAGTTTTCGTTTGCATGTTTTATAGGCAACTTTCCCCGTTTGATTTTTTTGGGTCAGTTTTCCCCTTTAAAGTCCCCGGGGTTTTTTTATAGTGAAGGGGTTTAAGAGCGGGGGCCCAGCATCTGCGTTTTCATCCCTAAAAAAAAACTTGTATGAAGCCCCAAAACAAAGCCCCCCTCTGCAAAATTTAAAGGCGGGGATAAGGTTTACAGCACCCGGGCGGCTCTGTGCACCCGGGAAAATTAGCTGTTTTTAACGCGGTTTCGGCCGAAGTAATTCGGAAGGGAAAAGGGAATTTTGACGGAAAATTCGGGCAAAAGTGACCGAAATTCAAATTTTTGGAAATTCCCCCATTCTAGCTATTTTTTTAAAAAAACAATCCAAATAGTTGAAAGTTTCCCCATGACCAGTCCTGCCCCAATTTTAGGGCACCATTTACCCCTGAAAAAAGGTTCTTAGGACCACCGGGGTATAGAAAAGTTAAAAACCGGGTTTGAAAAAGGGATTTTTTTGTCTGTAAAACCAATTGTTCATTTTTTTTAAAGCGGCAGGGGGTTTTAAGAAAAAAATTGGGGGAACGGGGAATGAATTTTTTGGGCCAGCCTTGTATGGTAGCCCCAGATAATCTTAATCCCCTTCGTGGGGAAATGTTTAAGGAAAAGGGAATGGAGTTATGACCGCCCAAAATTTAAACTTTGGTTTGGGTTTCCACCACTTAAAAGGGTTTTTGGGGTTTTCCCATTTCCCTGGTCTGCTTGCCCAAATTTCCCTTTGAAACCCAATGAATGGGTAAATCCGGTTGGGGAATCAAAAACCGAAATAAAGAACAGAAATATTTTTTCCATTGTTGAGGGGGGGCCCCAAAAAAATGTCAGGGAAAGAACCCTTTGTAAAAACCTTACCCGGTTTTTAAAGGGGCCCAAATTTTGCATAAGGGTTTAGAGGATATAGGGTGTATTTTGCTTTAATTTTAACAATTACATATTCTAAATTTTGTTTTCTCCTTGAGTAAAAATTTGGTTTTTAAATTCAGTTTGTTTCCCCAGTCCTCTTTAATTTGTTACCCCAGGGGCCCCAATATGAGTTGAGTGGGCAAATTGATTTAACAAAGGGTGGAATTGTTTAAAATTTAAAAGAAAACTTCGGTTTTAAACGAAGTCAAATTTTGGGTTTGGGGGTTACTTCCCCGTGAAGAAGCGTGCTTTGATTGATAAATGGCTGCCAAGAAATGGTTTTTAAAAATGGGGCAAAGAACTCGGGGAGGAAAAAGGGCATCCCTTAAGGGACATTGCAGAGATAAACCCAGAGCCCGGCGGGATTCTTTTAACTTTTCACCGAATTTTTTAAAAGTCCGGGGCCGACGCTGGGAGGCTTACCGCTCTTTTCTGTTTTGATTTGGGAAAGGGTTGCTCCCACTGTGTTTATGATATTGTTATAAAGAACTCATTTTATAAGCAATTTTTTGGGGGGTTTGCCCAAAAATTTTGTTCAGGGGACTGTTTTTAGTTCTAATTTGATTTTGTGGGGTGGGGGAAACGGGAAGTCAGGGGTTGGCCTAATGAGTGAATTTTCCTTTTTAAATTTGTACTGTCACAGTGTAAAAGTTGGAAATTTGGGGGGTCAGTTGATCCCCAAGAAGGTGTAAAATTTTAAGGGAAAAAAAATCAGAAGTCTGTTTATCATTATTTTTTTTTAAGTCATAAAATGTTTTTTTTTAAACTGCTTTTATGTTTATAAAATCTTATAAAGTATCAGTAGCTTCAAAACAGTTTTCCCTTGAGAAAAAATGCATTTCCCTTGTTAGAAGCAAAAAAAGCCCAAGGATTCCCCCCCCCCAGAAAATTAAGAGGGAGTTTTGGGAAAGGGTATTTATATCTATCCCTTTAAACGAACATGAAATTTAAATTAATTGGGTTCTTAGCGACCCCCAGTTCCCAATCATGTGGTAATTTAAAATAGATGTGTTTAAAAAATTTCTTTTGGGGAATGAAAATTTTACTGGATTAAATTTCAGTTTTCATGCCCAAAACGGAGTTTTGTCATGTTTCTCAAAGTTGGTGTCGGCCCAATAAAAATAATATATTCGGGGAGGCATTTAAATTGGATAAGGATTTGAAAAAAGGAAAGTTTCCCACATTGTTTTAAATCATTTGGGAAAAACAGCCCTTTGGGAAAAAACCAAAGGGGTTTAAATTCAAACCCTTTTCCCTGTTTTATTCATTTTAAAAAGAAACGCGTTTTTACAACCCCAAATACCCCCTTCTTTTTTGGTTTGCTCATTTTTTTTGCGCAATTTAACCCGGGGGGTTAAATTTAAGGTTGTTCTGTGTTGGGTCACAAAAAGGGAAAAATTTTCTTCTTCCCCCACAAAAAGACTTTTTTCCCTGTAGATAATTCAAAAACCAAAGGTTAATTAAAAGGGTTTTTTTGTTTTTGTGTCCAAATAAAATAAACCCCATTTTTAACCCGCTCAAAGTTTTTTTTTTTTTGGTTGCCTTTTTCTTTTCGAATTTAACCCAAAAGGGTTTAAATTAAGGTTGCTTGTGTTGGGGGCATTAAAAAAAAAACGTTCTTTTTCCACCCCCAAAAGGAAGCATTTTCCCCGGGTCGAAAAATTTAAAAACCCAAATTTTTAAAAAGCCTGTTTGTGTTTTTATATTCAGAAAATAACGGGGTTTTTTTTAAAAACCCCGGCCCACTAAAAGGGAAAATTTTTCCCCGGCCATTTGGGGAGGAAATTTTAAATTTCAAGGTTACCAAAGCTTTTTTAAGGGTTTCCCTTTGGTTTCAAATGGGGTTTGTGTTTTTATCTTGAGATATCTTCATCAAAAAGTTTTCGTAAAATTTTAAAAACCCCCCCGTATTTCGGGAACGGGAAAAAGGGTGGCAGGCTTTCCCCTGGAGTGAAAGTGGGAGGGCGGTTCAAGCCACAGAAGGGGGGGCCGTAAAAAAAGGGGGGGTCACTCGGGGGGGCCATAACTGCCGGGGTTCCCCTAGGGTGTTTTGTTGTTCAGAACCAATGGTTCTGTTTGGGTTTTCATAGGTCATCCCATTCCTCCCAGATGACATCTGCAAAACCCCCGCCCAAAAGTCGGGGGGGGAAGTCAGACACAACCTTAGTTGGCATGGCCCAGGCCCTGGGTAAAAAGGGCCCTCACCTTTTCCAACCCCCCTCTGTTCCCAAACGTTCCCTCCCGCCCGGATCTACTTGTGGTCTGGGCTTAGCACCACTATATAGCGAGGATGAAAAAATTTGGGGGGGAGGGCAGTCAGCCAAACTTTCTTGGAGCGAAGGAAAAAGGGGCCAAAATCCTGCTTTTTGCAGTAGGGGGGCAAAGTATGTTTTGGAGAAATGGATGAGAGGTTAAAATTGTGAGGGGGCAGCCTGCATACCAAAAACTGGGTGATTTAGGACCGTGTGTACGATTTTAAACAAATCGTGGGTGATGTAGCCGGGCCGCATTTGGGGGCCCGGGGGAAGCAAAAGGGGGTTCATAAACATCAGGGAAGGGCCGGGGGTCAGCTTGCGCTCAGGCAGCGGGCCCCGCCAGCAAGTGGTTTGTTTGGCGTGAGGGCGCAGGGGAGGGAGCCGTTTTGAGGTCGGGGAAACCAGCGGCCAAAGGGGTAGGGAAAAAACCCCCCTTTTGCAAGGGGCCAAGAAAAATAGCGACAAAAGGGGCTCAGCGAGGAGCGCGGGGAGTTGTCCCCCTCAGTGGGGGTTGGGGGTTTAAAAAACAGCTCAGCGATTTTGGCAGTTCCTTGCTAAGACAAAAAGGGGGAGCGAATAGAGTAAAATGTAGAATCTGTTGGGGGGAAAGTGAAAGGGGGCCGGGAGCTAAAGTTTTTCACCCCGCCTTTCGTCAACAAAGCAGGTCACCATCCAAAGGCCTGGGGAAAGGGGGCTTTAGATGTGGGGCCATCCTGCCCCCGCAACAACAGCGCAAACAGCGCCCCGTGGCCAAAGCATTTCCCCTTGAGCAGTCAAGGTCCCCACCTCTGGAAGGGAGTGTTTTTTTGCCATTATCTCCCCGGGCCCGATGCTCTTTCTTCGTTTTTCATGGGTCCCGCGGGCGTTCAGAAAAAAGTTGCAAAGAGGGCAAACAGTTGCATCCAACCCTCAAGGGGCGAAGTGGGCCGTGTCCTGTCCAAAATTGTTGGTTCTGCCTCCCTCCCTTTCCAAATGTGGTTTTGCAACCCTTTTGAGAACTTTAATTTTTGTGCCGAGGCCCAGAGGGGGTTCAAACCCAAATTTATTTTTCCCAAAAAGGGGTCCGAATTCATAAAAATGTAGAACGGAAAAGGGGGGCCAAACCTTTAGGTTATCGGGGTTTTTTTTCCAAGGTGCAGGCGCGGGGGGGAGTTTTTGGGGCTGTAACTAGGGCAGGGCCCGTTAAAGTTTTTGGACTGGGGGGAAAAGTGCTTCCTGGCCCGGCCCCACCAAACAACTTGGAAGGGGGACGCCCTTTCTCCCCCCCGTTGTCAAACTGCGGTCCTGCGCCAATGTCCCCCTCATCCCCTTTTCCCCCACCACCCTCATCTAGCCCCCACATTTGTGGGCACCGCGGTGTCCGCTTGCCCCGGTGAACAAAGTCAAAAGGGGGGGAAATGCTCGCGTTATGCAGCAAAAAATCGATGTGTGGCTTTCTCTACAACAACTGAAATAGAAACTTTGGGGGACGGGGAAAAAGGGGAGTAACACGGTGTCCCTGCTGCACCCGGGGGGATGGGCCATGGCCTGCATTTGGGCTTTTTTGTTTCAATTTGGTTTGAAAAAAAAAAAAAGGGTTTTTGAAGTCTTTCCACGTTATCAGGGATTCGAAAAAGGGCCCGGAAAATGTGGCATGAAATTCATCCCCTTCTACAAAAAAGGAAACCCCCCTCGAGTTGCAGCGGCAGAACGGTCCCCAAAAAACACTTGATAGCGATGTTTCCCCCCATGGGAAATTTTCCCCGGGCCCGGGACTTGTTGGAACCCCAAATGTTTGAACAGAGAAAGGCCATTAGATTTTTTTTTATGATCCCGGCGGCAGGAAATATTTTACCTGTGTAAAATTTGATGGGCAAACCCGTGGCAGTCTTTCGTGACAACCCGCCGTTTGTTGTTTCCATTCGAGGAAGGGGACGTTTTTTTTGTCAGTCGGGCCCGGGACTACGGGATGGAAAAAACATAAATTTTCCCCTGGGTTAGTTTGGAACAGATGCTGGGAAAAAAATGTCTGGGCAGGGGAATGGGAAAGTTGGGCCACATTCCCCGTGGGCCCCATGAGTCCCGGGGGGGGAAATGAAAGGAGGGGAGGAGGACATTGGAAAAGAAGCTTGTTGGTGAAAAGAGTTTGGTTTTTTACCAAGGGAACAAGAGAGGAGGAGAGGAGCAGCTGGAGGGAGTTGATGGGGATGAGGAAGACGAGGCAGATGGGCCCCCAAGTAAAACGGGGGAGGGATACAGTGGAGTGGGGCGGGAGCCCCCCGGGATCCATTTTTGCAGATGGCCCCCAGCATGGGATTTGCCTTTTCTAGTTGGGGCGGCCCAATACTCCCCAATGGGCAATCCTCCGTAGTCGTTGGCCCTTGCCTTTTGGCGGCTTTGTCCCCCCTCGGACCCGGTTTTGCCCGGGGGGGTTTTTCAGCGCTTTACGTACTACTGGAGGTGCTGGGGAAGGTGGGGGGGTAAGAGCCCGTACCCGCTCCAAAAAAGCAGCAACCTAAGTCTGGAGTCATGTAGCCGCTTCCCTTTACCCGCCTTTGTTTTGGGGGCAGTAACACCCCCCCCATCGCAGGGGCCCGGAGCAGACCCTTTAAAAACCAACAGGTTTGGGGGCCTTTTTTGGGCAGCACTTACCCCCCAGTTAGAAGAAAAGCTGGGGCATGGGAGCCAAAATGGAGTGTGGCCAAAAATTTCCGAGTTTTTTTAGTGGAGAAGTGTCCTGCCCGGCCGTTGTGGTTTGGATCCAGAGCGGGTTTTTTCAGTGCGGCGGGGGGGGGCCCTCGGGTTTCCCCCAAAGGGGAACCCCTTGTCCACGGGGAAAATTGGTTTGGAAAAGACCCCGGGCCCTTTTTCAAGATTAATCAGGCGTGGATCGGCCCGGATTTCCCACACCAAAGCCTTAGGCATTTAGGGCTAATCAGCCCCTGCCGGCCCTCACCCCAAAAATGTGGGGAAAAGAGTTGGGTTCAAAATAACCGTTCAGCCACTATTTGGGTGCCGCCACCCCCCTGATGCCACACATTGCTGACCGTTTTCCATTGCCCATCCCTTTTTTACCCGGGAATGTAATTTCCACCCACCTCCCCAAATCTGTTTTTGTTTCCACTCTATGGCCATGCTGCTGCTGCTGTGTGCCCCACCCCGGGGTTTTCATTTTTGGCCCCCCTCTATGGCCTTTTACATTTAAAAAAAAAATTTGAGATTCTTTGTTCCCTTTTTTTGATCAAAAAAATGTTAAGGCCCCCCACGAACTTTTCAAAATTGATCTCAGGTCGGACAGTCCCCGCTATTTACCTCTCAATAGAGCCAAATCCAGGTTCACTGGGTCAACCGAACCCCCATTACCAAGAGGGAAAAAAAATAAAAAAGCACCAAACCCGCAAGTGACTTTATAAAGCCTGTGAAGTTGGGGGTGGGGGCAGAAAACCAAAAGGGAGGCACCCCTCACTCCCCTATAAAGGGGCTGTTGACCTCATTTTCTGCTGCTTTTGGGTGCTTTCCCTGACCCCCACCCCTCTGTCAATTTTGCCCCTCTGTGAACCCCATGTGTGTGGCTGTGCTGTCACCCCACCCTGTCATTGTGCCACTTTTTGACCCCATGTGCTTTTGCCATCCCTTTTCCTTTTCTGTCATTTTGCCCTCTGTGGCCTTTTACTGTTCTGCCCCTCCGGGAAAGATTGTGCCCCTGTCTGACCTCATGTGCCCGTGTGGGGTGTTGCCCTAACCCCCATACGGCATTGTTTCCCCTCTTTGGGCCCACTCCTGTTTTTGCCCCCTCCGTTTTGATTGTTCCACTGTCTGACCTCATTTCTGTGCCCGTGGCTGCCCCCGTTTTACCTAACCCCCTTTTGTTTTTTGTGCCAAATCGTGACCCCAATGCTGCTGCTGCGGGGGTGAACCCCCACTTCTGTATTTTTGCCCCTGTGGCCCACTACTGTTTTGCACCTCCAGAAAGTCATTTTGCCCTGTCTTACCTCATGTGCTTTCTGTGGTGGGTGCTGTGGTGCTGTTTGTGTCCCCCCACACTGTGTCATTGTGCCATTCTGTGGCTTCCTCCTGTTTTTGCCACCTCCAGAATGTCATTGTGCCACTGTCTGACCTCATGCTGCTGTGGCTGCTGCCGTCACCTCCACACTCTGTCACTGATTTTCCCAAACTGGGGCCCCTCACTTTTTTTTATCCAGCTTTCGCTGCATGACTTTATCAGGCTGCATTCCCGCTTGAGTTTTTTGGTCAGTTTTTGCCCTCTTAAGTGCCCAGGGAATTTTAGAGTGAAGCGATTCTAAGAGCGGCGGCAGTCATCTGCGTGTCATACTAAAACACAACATTGTATGAAGACCAAACCAAGCTCCCTCTACATATTTAAGCATGGCACAACGTTCTACAGCACCTTGCAGGCTCCGTGCAGCCAGGAAATAGCTGTTTTTTAATGCAATTCGTCCCGAAGCAATTCAGACCGAAATTAATTTTGTCGGAAAATTTGGCGAAGTCACGGAATCGAATTTTTGAGAAATTCGCCCATCTCTAACTATGAGCAGTACTAGTATTAGTGTCACCGATGTCAGTCCTCTTAAGGTCATGGTTGGTGGCTTCAGGGTTGAAGATCTTCTTGCAATGACTTGCATGGATCCAGATGGGCTTCCCTTTTAATTTTACAGATTTAGTTGTTAAACCTTGGTTCCAATGATGGGAGAGAGGAAAAAACATATGTGAACTCTGATGCTTCCATAGTCATATATTCAACTCTGCTCTATCCACTGACCATACTTAAATCACATATATCATGTTTCTTATATTATATAGGGAATCAGCAAGATTAAATAAATGCTGAAAATGAATTCCTTCATTTAGGCCTTTAGGTTTCACACAGATGCCCCAGAATTTAAGCACCTCTATTTCACCATTATGTACTTCCAAAATGTGTCTCGCTAGGGGGTATCACCTCTACTTCTAATATACTCAGATTTTTCGAGATCCGACGACAAACTCCTGTATGGTTTTTCCCACATAGATCTTGGGGCAAGTACACTAGCCCCATAAAACACCCTCTGGTTTTACAATTAATGAATTTTCTTATCTCAAATCTTCTCTTATCAATGGGATTAACAAATTCTTTTTTTTTCCATATAAAGGGGCAGAATGAACAGTTGCCACAAGGATATGAGCCTACACCGGGGACTGTAACCATGTTTTTTTGCCACCTCCCTCAAAATGACTATGTACAAATTCATCCCCAAGATGAATTTAGGAATCACCTCAGAGAATACTGGATCTGCCCTCAAAATGTGCCAATGTCTTCTAAGTATGCCCCTCATTTCATTGGGTCTGTCATCAAAGGTACCTATACAACGAATTAAATCCATTTTTTCTTTCTTCTTTTTTACTGAATAATAAATTGTCCTTTTGTCACTGGTCAAAACCCTGTTTAAAAGCCTTCCTCCCAAACATTTTCTTGGGTAACCCTTGCTTGAAAACGTGTATTTAACTTTATACATTCTTCATTGAAATCCTCTAATGTGGAACATTTTGTTTCGAGCCCTCAGAAATTTTGGGCCCATGGGAATCCCCTTTGTTGAGAAGGTGGATGCCAGCTGGAAAAATGTAACAAACTATTGGTAGCCATAGTTTTGGGGAAATATCTTTGTCTGAATCTGCTTGTTTTCATCCAAAATAATTTCAAGATCCAAAAAAATTAATTTTCCCAATGAATTCAAACGTGAATTTCATCCCAATTTCATTATCATTGAGTCTGGATACAAAATCCATGAATAATTTTTCACTACCCCTCCCAAAAAAACAAAATCATCAAAAAAGCGCCCCCAAAGTAAAATCCGACTGTGAATATTTCAAAGGGGTTTCCCGAAAAAACAATAGCATCCTCCCACCAACCTAAAAATAGATTAGCAAAACTTGGTGCACAGACAGTGCACCTTTTGTCATCAGATAAAAGGCAGCCATGGGCACTGTCTGGCACCAAGTTTGCTTGTGTACCTCTTGTGTACCTCTTGTGTTCAAAAATACTTGATTGCTTTCAGGCCCAGATCATGTCTGATGTTACTGTATAGGGCTTCAACGTCTAAAAATTGCAAAGTGTACTTTACTCACCAC
>JAODAL010079149.1:0-12675 GCA_025379985.1 Phyllomedusa bahiana | reverse complement strand
ACCCCAAAATATATAAAATTTTTCCTTTACCCCTAATTTCCCCATGCCGGGAAGGGAAAATTTAAGCCTGTTTTGGGGTTCTTTTACATTTAGTAAAAAACACACTTTTTTTTAAACGAAAACTTTAACAAGTAAACTTAAATTTTTCCTGGGCCCTTTTTGGTGGGGGCGCTTTTTTACACCAAGGGGTTTAAACCCAAGTTTGTTACTGGGTTTTTTTGGGAAATCAAAACAGGGGGGTATATTTATCATAAAAATTCATCATAAAACAGGTCTTTTACTTTTTTAGAAAAAAAACAGAAAATGCCCAAAAACAAAAGAGGTGAAAAGGGCCTTCACCTGCGAGGGGGCCAGGGACAAACACCCCCTTAAACGGGGCCCCTTGGGTTCCCAGCACAGAAAGGGGACCCCCGCAGCAGGGGTTTAAAAACTCTTTGGGGCCCAAAACCGGGCCCGCGGGTCATCTAGAAACCCCGTTTTGTTTTTCAGCAACCCCAAGTTTTTTGGGGAATTTGGTTTGGACTAGGTCATCCCCTTCCTCCCAGTTTAAACATTTTAACAACCCCAAAGCCAAACCGGGGGGTTAAACCCCCTAAACCCACAAACCCATTATTTGGGCTTTCCCCCGGGGAAAGCGGGTAAACCCGGCCCCCCCTTTCCCCTCAGCCCGCCTCTTCCCACCCGGGTTCCCCAGAAAAATTTCTACTATGTGGCCCTGGGCTAAAGCGCCACTATAAGCGGGGATGAACAATTTGAGGAGGGCAGTCAGCAGCTACTTGGCAGGGGAAGGAAAGGGGGCCAAATTATCGCCTTGGGCTTCTTGCAGTAGGCGCAAAGTGTAATGGGGAAGAGGGGGCATGGGGGGTTTCATTTTGGAGGGGCCCACCTGGGCATCCCAAGACCGGTGAGAGGACAGCAGTGACGTTTAAAAACACAAAAAGAAGAATGATCCGACCGCATTTGGGGAGCCGGGTAAACAAGGGCTTCATCATCGTCGGGAAAAAAGGGCATCACTTGCGCGCAGGCAGCACCGCACCAGCAATGGGGTCCGGGGGCCGTAAACCCCAGCGGAAAACAAGTGTGAGGTCGGGACCCAAGGGGCCAGGGGGGGGGGAAAAAAAAACCCCCTTCGCAGGCCCCAAAGGGAAAGTAGAAAGCACGGGGGCTCAGCGAGGCACCGGGGGCAGAGTCCTCGTGCGGACTTTGGGGTGGAAAAAATCCGATACGGGGGCTTTGGTGGCATTTCTTTGCAAAGACACCGGAGGGCTGAATAGGGGTTTTATATGTAAAATTTCTGAAGGCAGAAATTTAAAGCTTTGGCCAGGGAACTAACGTTGGACCCCCCAAGCCCTGCGCAACACATAAACGTCACCAATCCGGGGGCCGGGGAGAAACGGGGGCTCAGATTTTGGGGGTCCATCCTGCCCCCCTCACCCAAAGCAGGGGCCCCACCCCCCGTGGAAAGAAATGCCTTTTGGCAGCCAGTCAAGGCCCCCCCCACCTCTGCAGAAGGAGATGTTTCTCTTTGACATCATCCCCCGGGTCCAAAAATGCTCCTGCTCCTCACCCTACTCTTTGGCGCCAGCATTCGTTCACGGGGCGTTGAAAAAGAGACAACAAATGCCCCCAACCATCCAAAAGGTCAGCAGCTGACCGTGCCCTGCCCCAAGTTTTTTGGGAACTGAAAGTCACCTCCCTTTTCCAAATGGTGACTCTGCCCGTTCAGAGAACAAAGGGCCTTGTCCCGGGACCGAGAGGGAGTGTTCCAACCCAAAAATTTCTTTTTCCAAAAAGGCAGAAAAACCAGCATTTTCATAAATATGTAGCACAAAAGGGTGGGTCAGTCCTTGATTTATGGGGTTTTGTTCCAAGGGTGAAACGGCACGGGGGAAACTTGGGCTGTAACTATGGTGGGGCCAGTACATTCCAAAAAGGGGCCCACTGGAAAAATGTCTTCCAGCCCAGGCACACCAACAAATTTGGGGAAAACAAAAGGACGCCGTTTTTCCTCCTCCACTTTTTGTCAAACTGCTGCACCTCGCCAATGTCCGCCTCCTCCTCCTCCTCCACCACCACCATCTCACCCCCCCAAGTACTGCCCCAAATCATCCCAAACATGTTGGGCCCCCAGCGGTTTCACGCAGTTTTTAAAAACCGGGCTTCCCTCGGCGAACCCAATTTCACACAGGGGGGGAACTGATCCCGCGTCATGTGCAAGAAATCGATGTTTGCTTTTCCTCCCGCCAACTGCAAACCCGGAACCAATGGGGGGAAGGGACAAGGGGAGGAACAGGTGCCCCGCGCTGAAACCAAGGGGGGGATGGCCCCTGCGCCCTCCCATGGCGCCCCGGTTTCAATCGGTTTTTGAAAAGGGTTCCCTAATTTTCCACCGATCTTCAGAACTTCTTAAAAGGGCCGGGAAAACCCCTGTCCCAGGGCATTTTTACCCAAATTCGTACAAAGCCAGGAACACCCTCCTCATTTTGCAGGGGGAAAGAACGGCCCCCCCCAACACACTCTGAAAATGCGATTTTTTCCACCCCGGAATTCCAAACCTTTACATGTTGGACCGACTGTATGAAAAAGAAAGGCCATTAACGATTTTTGATAAACCAGGCAGACAAAAAGTACCCCCTGTTTAACTTGATGGGCAGCCAGTGGCCAAACTCATGCGTGACACCTGCCGTTTTTTTGAGGCCATTTAAGGGGGCAATGTTTTTTTTGTCATCCCCGGCCCGGGAAAGAATAAAAAACATTCCACTGCTTCATTTCCTGGAACAGATTCTGAAAAATCTGTCTGGCAGGGGGCTGGAACGGGCGCTACATCTTTTTGGGGCCCCAAGAGTTCCCGGGGGGACTGAAAAGGAGGAAAGGACATTGGAGCAAAACAAATTTTCTGGGGAAATGATTTGGGTTTTCTACCCAGGTGACAAGAGAAGGAGCAGGGGCAGCTGGAGGAGGGGATGGAGTGATGAAGACGAGGCAGATGACCCCCCAAGGGACCGTGGCAGTATACAGTGGGAAAATTTGGGGGGGGCCCCTCGGGGCACCCTTTTGCAATGGCCCCCGCATGCTTAATTTTTCCTGGCTATGACACCGAATAGTCAGCATCCGGCAGAGGGATGACTTCTTGGGTCTCCACCCTTTGGACCCTCGCTACCCCGGGCCAAAATGGGGGCCCCTTTTTTCCCCGCTATTTTAAGGGAAGACAAAAACAAATTTCTATAGGGAAATCCCCCGTAATCAGTTGGCTGCTGCCCATGTGCGGCATCCCTCCCCCCCCTGACAGGTCTGACTGGGGGGTTTCCCCAGCGCAACTTTCTACTGCCGCGGTTTGCCCGGGGAAGGTGGGGGGGGGAGGGGGCAGTACCACTCCAACAATAAAACCAATCTGGAGTCACGATGAGGCACTTCCTTTACCCCCTAGTGAGGAGGGCATCCCCCACACAAACAGCAGCAAGGGGCCGGAACAGTCCCTGAACAACAGGGGTTTTTGGGCCCACTTGGACACCCTCTGCCCCCTCGAAAAAAGATCCGCTGGGCTACTGGGGAGGGCCCAAAATGGGGGTGTGGGCCGCAACTTGCCGAGTTTTTCAGTGGAGAAGCGTTTCCCGCCCGCCAGTATGTGGCAACAGAGTGGGTGTTCAGTGGGCGGGGCCATCTTTTCCCCCGGGGAAAACCCCTTGTCCCAAAGGGAAATTTAACGACTGCCTTTGTCAAATGAAAACAGGGTTTGGAAACGCCAGGGAAAATTTTCCCCAAAAAACCCCAAAGCCTTAGGCGTCAGTCTGGGTTCAAACTACCTGCCTCAGCCCCTAAATTTTGATGCCGCCACCCGCCCCGGGTTCCACACATCTGCTGACAGTTTCCCAAAAAGCCTACCCCCCATCTTTACCAGGGGCTGGTATTGCCACCCACCTCAACCCCTGTCATTGTTTCCACACATGAAACCCCATCGCTGCTGTTTTCTGTTGCGTTTACACCACACTGTTCCCTTGTGCCACTGTTTTGACCTTTATTCTGCTGCGTTGGGTGCTTGGGGCCAAAGCCCTCCACACGTGTCATTGTCCACGCCTGAACCCCCATTCAGCCGCCGTTGACCTCCCCTCAGTCAATTGTGCCATTCTTTGGCTTCCCTGTTTTTTTCCACCTCCAGAATGTCCCTTGTGCCACTGCCGGGAACTCATTCTGCTGTGTGGCTTTCTGCCATGTCCTCCACACGGTTTATTGTGCCACTGCCTGACCCATGCTGCTGCTGCTGACCTCCAAACGTATCATTGTGCCACCCCTGTGGGCCCAATACTTTTTTATTTTTGGCCCCCCTCCCCCCCCCCCCCCCCCCCCCCCCCCCGGGGGGGGGGGAATGGGTCCCCCCTTGGGGGCCCCCCCCCCCTTTGGGGCCCCCCCCCCCAATCCCCCCCCCCCCCCCTCCCCCTGCCCCCCCGCCCTGCTTTTTCCCCAGACCCCCCCCCCTCCCCCCCCCCCCCCACCCCCCTTATCATCTGTGGCCCCCCCCCCCCCCCCCTCCCCCCCCCGGGTGGGCCCCCCTTTCCCCCCCCCCCCGGGTTTTTGGGCCCCCCCCCCCTCCCCCCCCCCCCCCCCCCCGGGAAATTTTTCCAAAATTATTTCCCCTGGGCCCAATCTCATGCTGCGTGTCTGACCTCCACACTGGGATCATTGTGCCACTCTGTGGCCTAAAACTGTTTAGCCCCTCCCAAAGTCTTGGGGCCACGCCTATCTCATGCTGCTGTGTCGTGACCTTCCCCCACTTTTAAACTTTTTGCCCCCTGGTGGCCTAATACGTTTTGGCCCCTCCAGAAAAGTCATTGTGCCAAATGCCTGATCTCATGCCCGCTGCTTGGGCGGAAACCCCCCCATGTATCATTGTGCCACCCTTTTTGTTTTGGGCCCCCAAAACCCCTTTTTTATTTTTCCGGCCCCCTTTTTTTCCCCCGGGAATTTTTCCTCCCCCTCTCTACAATATCATTCAATCCATCACATAATTTGTGTCCTGGGGGAAAATCACCTCCTCCCCCTTGGGGTTCTGCTTGGATAATCCCCCCTTGGGGACACAATTTCTGTCCATGAACATTACTCATAATTTTATGAAAAAAGTCCCCTGTTTAAAATAGTTTTGGGGGGGGCGGGCTGACCCATGGTATATAAAAAAAGCCCTTTTAACCCTCCCCTCTCTTTTTCTGCTTCCAAACTTTGTGTCCAACATAATGCATTTTATTACAAATGACGATCTGTGCGGAGGATTTTCCAGAGCTGCAGGCCTGGGTGGCTGAGATCTACGAGAAGGGCTTCCTAAGTTATCCATCTCAGTATGATGTCATAAGCAGAGCAACTCTGCGACATAGACTTCTATACTCCAGTCACACCCAGAGCCGCACTCACAATTCTGCTGTTACATCGGATCACAATATCGTTTATCATTTTCCGTCTTCTCATGATCCCTGTTACTGCTGTGAGGTGTTTGTAGTGTTGTGAGACCACTCTAAGGGAATGTTCACACACGGCATCTTGTATACATTTTTGCAGGACATAAAATATATTGCATTAAACGCATCCAAAAAGTGTGGTACATTTTTGGATACGTTTTCTGGACTGCAAAAACTTATCCCTATAGTTTGTATGGGCTTTTCAATGCGTAAAATGGATCAGAAACTGAGATGAAATGTCTCCAGAATCATTGGTGGCCATCATTTCTGCTCAGAGTGATTTGACTTTCATCACTGAACAGCTCTGAGGAGCATTGGTCCCTCGTCCAGTGTTGATGCTCCCTGGCCCAGACAATGATGCCTGTGCCTGGTGGAGCGGTCAGGTTGTCTAGCACACAGACCGCGATGATGTAGGCGGTTACGAATGTAACACTACATGACACTTGGTGCCTCTCACCTCCCTTAAACCTAACTGCATCATCCGGCTCTGGCAGGGCATTGGTCACAATGAAGCGCTCATCATTGTGTGATGGAGACAAAGTACTTCCACCTCTTTGCCTTTCTGTGACTCTTCCAGTCTCTCTGTGTCTCTGATACAACCTGCTGATCACTAGAGATGAGCGAACAGTAAAATGTTCGGGTTTGAGTCAAACTTCGAACAGTAGTGGTGTTCGGTTTGAGGTTCGATTCAAACTTGAATCCCATTAAAGTCAATGGGAGAAGATGTTCTGGTTAATTTTTATACCCATACAGGTGAGGAGAAGCTGTATTTACCATCAATAAGAGTAAACTGGCTATGTGAAACAAGTTAGTGAAGAAAATTTGGGTCTAAGAGTGACAGAAAAAAATTCTGCATCCTGAGGGAGCCAAAAAGCCCCTTTGACGCATAAGTAGACACTCGCATTGAAAATGACACATGCTACTGGCAGGAGCCCCATTTCACTTTTTGCACCAGTGCCCAAGAAATTCAAGTTACACCTCTGCTTGTAAGCTTTGTATACAGTATGTTATATATGTGGTGGCAGCAAGAACATCCCAACAGGGAACATGGAGGTTCAGCTGGCAGGGCCATAGTTATAGGGGGTACAGTAGTAGTAGCTGCTATGGGGCCCTGCATCCTGAGGGCGCCCAAAAGCCCATTTGACACATAAGAAGACACCGGTATTGGAAACGGCACATGGTAACTGGCAGGGCTACCAATAGGGCAGCATGGGCAGTTCATCTGTCAGGGGCCCTAATCAAAATGGGGCCCACTGATATGTAAAAAAAAATAGGAACTCGTAATGGGTGAGAGCCCCATTGGATTTGGCTGTATGAGGCCCTGAAACGGTTAATAGATGACTGATGGCAGCCCTTGTAATGGGGGAAAGGGGGCATTTCACTTTTAGCACCAGGGCCCAAGAACTTGAAAAAAAAACCCCCTGCAAAACGGACTATTTTAAAAGGCATTTACCATTGGGGTGGCAGCAAAACACGAAATGGGAAAATATCAAGGTTCAGGATAAAAGGACTAGGGATGTAATCGACAAATTGAAATGGGCAGGGTTTTTGGTTTTTGGGAAATTTCCGACACGCAATAATTTAGGTAAATCTGGCAAAACTATTACTATCGCGCCTTTTTTGACGCTTCCGTCTTTTTTGGGGCCAGCAAATCAGCTTAGACATAGAGCAGGTTAAGCTGGTGTGCTACGTAGACTGTGATGTGTATGGTTTGTTTGGGCTGGTAACTCCCATACCTCGTTTTTGCATAGAACAGCCCTTTCCCTTTCACATCAGTGTTTAGTGTCTCTCATTAGAAGACGGTGCTAGATTCTCTCAATACCCAGCTCAGAGAAACAGTTTTCCTTTATTCCACAGACAACTATGTTTTTAGCTGGAAATTTAAAACCAGGTAGATTAGAGGTTTAGTTTTAGTTGTTAAGACTTTTAAAGGGGTGAAATTGTACCTTTTTTTTTGTGCAGCCCCAGTTTTGTTCAAAGACACAGACATTTTCTAGAACGCGTTTATTTCATTGGTCAAAACCCCCCTTTTATTATCCTAAATTTTTAAAATAATTTTTTTTTCCCACTTTAGGAGCCCATTTTTTTCAAAACCCCCCTTTTTTTACGTATTTAGGAAAAAAAATTTGCTAAATTGGGGGGTGTATTTCATAGGTCAAAAACCTTTTTATTTCCGTATACATTTTGTAAAGATTTTTTTCACTTTGAGCAGCCCATTTTTTTTCAAAGACCCCCCTTTGTACTTAATTAGGATACAAAAATTTTGCTAGTAATTTCAGGTTTTTTCATAGGTGAAAAACTACCTTTTATTATCCGTAAAATTTTTGAATAGGTTTTTTCATTTTTGGGCGCTGCCCATTTTTTTAAAAGACCCACCCTTGTACTTATTTTAGGATACAGAAATTTGTAGTAATTGCAGTTGTATTTCAGGGTGCAAAACCCCCCTTTTATTACCGTAAAAAATTTTTAAATTTGGTGTTTTTCACTTTGGTTTCAGCTCTTTTTTTTCATAGAAAACTTGTACTTATTTTTTAAATACGAAATTTTCTGTAATTGCGGTATATTTTGGGTGCAAAACTCCCCTTTTTTAATTTTTTCCTTTTAAAATTTGAATGGGTGTTTTTCACTCTGTGCGCCCATTTTTTAAAAAAGACCCACCGTATTTTATATTAGGATACAGAAATTCCCTGGGGGAAAAAAAAAAATTGCAGGTGTATTTGATGGGTGAAAAACCCACCTTTTTTTAAACCTAAAATTTTGGATAGGTGTTTTTTTCATTTTGGCGCACCCATTTTGTAAAAGACCCACCTTGTACTTTTTTGGGATACAGAAATTTGTAGTAATTTCGGGTTATTTCAAGGTGAAAAACCCACCTTTAATATCCGAAAAAATTTTTTGGATGGGTTTTTTCATTTGGTGCTCTCATTTTATCCCAAAAAAGACCCCCTTGTACTTATTTTGGATACAAAAATTTGTAGTAATTGCATTGTATTTCATGGGGTGCAAAACCCACCTTTTATTATCCTTTAAATTTTGAATAGGTTTTTTTTCATTTTTTGGGGTGCGCCCATTTTTGTTCAAGACCCCCCTTGACTTATTTAGGATACAGAAATTTGAGTAATTGCGTTGTATTTTATAGGTGAAAAAAACCCCTTTTATTATCCTTAAAAATTTTGAATAGGGTTTTTTCACTTTGGCGTGCCCATTTTTGTTCAATGACCCCCTTGTATTTTAATTAGGATACAAAAATTTTTCTATAATTGCGGGTTTTTTTCATTGGTGAAAAAACCCACCTTTTTTTTATCCGTAAAATTTTTTGAATGGTGTTTTTCACTTTGGCGCACCCTTTTTTTTGTTCAAAACCCCCTCTTGTCTTATTTTAGGTTTTAAATTTGCTAGTAATTGAGGTTTTTATGGGTCAAAAGAAACCTTTTTTTATCCGATAAATTTTTAAAATAGGTGTTTTTCATTTGGCGCAGCCCATTTTTGTTCAAACCCCCACTTTGTACTTTTATTAATACAAAATTTGCTAAAAAATTGAGGTGTATTTCATAGGTCAAAACCCCCCTTTTTTTATCCTATAAATTTTGAATAGGTTTTTTTTTCCCTTTGGTGCACCCATTTTTTTTCAAAGACCCCCCCTAGTACTTATATTGGATACAAAATTTGCTGTATTGCAGGGTTATTTCATAGGTGCAAAATCACCTTTTTTATCTGTATATATTTTGAATTGGTTTTTTTCACTTTGGTGAGCTCATTTTTGTTCAAGACCAATTTGTATTAATTGGATAAAAATTTGTTTGAAATTGCAGGAAATATTTCTAGGGCAAAACTCCCCTTTTAAATCCGTAAATTTTGAATGGTTTTTTCACCGGGTTCAGCCCATTTTTGTTCAAAGACCCCCCTTGTACTTTTTTTAAAGGATCAGAAAATTTGCTATAATTGAGGTGTATTTGATAGGTGCAAAAACCCACCTTTTTTTTATCCTAATAAATTTTTTTGGTTTTTCACTTTGGGCGCACCCATTTTTGATCAAAACCCACCTTTAAATTATTTTAGGAACAGAAATTTGCTAGTATTCGGGGGAAATTTCAGAGGTGAAAAACCCATCTTTAATACCCTAAAAATTTTTGGATAGGGTTTTTCATTTGGCGCAGCTTTTTTTTTTAAAAAGACCCACCTTTTACTTATATTGGGATACGAAATTTGCTATAATTGCATTTTGTATTTATATTGCAAAACCCACCTTTTTTTATCCGTATAAAATTTTTAATGGGTGTTTTTCATTTTGGGTGACCCCCTTTTTTGTTCAAAAAAACCCACTTTGTAAAATTTTAGGATACAGAAATTTGCTAGTAATTGCAGTTGTATTTTATGGGTGCAAAACCGAATTTTTTATCCGTAAAAAATTTTGAATAGGTTTTTTTTCATTTTGGGGCGCTCCCCATTTTTGTTAAATGCCACTTGTACTTATATTAGGATAAAAATTTGAGTAATTGCAGGTGTATTTCTTGGTGAAAAAACCCCACCTTTATTATCCGTATAATTTTAAATAGGTTTTTTCACTTTGGCGCAGCCCATTTTTTTTAAAAAGCCCCATCTTTACTTATATTGGGATATGAAATTTGCTAGAATTTGCAGGTTTTTTCATAGGTGAAAAAAGCCACCTTTTATTATCCCAAAAATTTTTTAAAGGTTTTTTCACTTTGGCGCACCCCAATTTTTGTTCAAAGACCCACGTTGTATTAAATTTTAGGATACAGAAATTTGCTAGTAATTGCGGGGTGTATTTCAATTGCAAAACCCCCCTTTTTTTTTCCCGTATACTTTTTGAATATTTGTTTTTCATTTTGGTTCACCCCATTTTTGTTCAAAGACCCACCTAGTACTTATATTGGGATACAGAAATTTGTAGTGTTTGAGGGTTTTTCATGGGTCAAAACCCCCTTTTATTTCCGTATAAAATTTTGAATAGGTTTTTTTTTCATTTTGGCGCAGCCCATTTTTTTTTCAAACACCCACCTTTATTTATTTAGGATACAGAAAATTTGCTAAAATTTTGCAGGTGTATTTTATGGGTTTAAAACCCACCATTTTTTAAACATAAAAATTTTTGGATGGTATTTTTCATTTTGGGCGCAGCTCATTTTTTTTTAAAAAACCCCATTTGTTTACTTATATTAGGATAAAAAAATTTTTGCTATAATTCAGGGTTTTTTCATGGTGCCAAACACACCTTTTTTACCCTATACATTTTTAATAGGTTTTTTTTCCTTTGGTGCACCCTTTTTTTGTTCAAAACCCACCTTGTACTTATATTAGGAAACAAAAATTTGCTAGTAATTCTTTGTTTTTTATGGGTGCAAAAACCCACCTTTTTTTTTCCGTATAAATTTTTGTAAGGTGTTTTCCCTTTGGCGGGCAAGCCATTTTTATTAAAAAGCCCACATTGTACTTATTTTTGGATACGAAATTTTGCTAGTAATTGCAGTGTATTTAATGGTAAAAAACCCACCTTTATTATCCGTAAAAATTTGAATAGGTGTTTTCACTTTGGGCAGCCATTTTTTTCAAAGACCCCCTGTACTTATATTAGGATACAAAAATTTCTAGTGATTACGGTGTATTTCATAGGTCAAAACTCCCTTTTATTCGTATAAATTTTAAATAGGTGTTTTTCACTTTGGACACCCCATTTTTGTTAAAAAACCCACCTTTTACTTATATCAGGAAAAACAAAATTTTGCTAGAATTGCAGGTGTATTTAAAGAGGTGCAAAACCTACCTTTTATTATCCAATCATTTTGAATAGGGTTTTTCACTTTGGCAAAAGCCCATTTTTGTTCAAAGACCCCCCTTTGTACTTATATCGGGATCAGAAATTTGCTAGAATTAGGTGTTTTCATGGGTGAAAACCTACCTTTTATTATCCATATATTTTTTAAATAGGTTTTTTCATTTTTGGCGCAGTTTTTTTTTCAAAGACAACCTTGTACTTATATTATGATAAAGAAAATTTGCTAAAAAATTGCAGGTGTATTTCATAGGTGCAATACTCACCTTTTTTTATCATAAAAATTTTTGAATCATTTTTTCCTTAGCCAGCCCATTTTTTTTCAACACCCATTTTTGTCTTAATTGGGATACAGAAATTTGCTAGTATTTTCAGGTTTTTTCAAGGTGCAAAAACCCACCTTTTATTACTGTATAAATTTTGAATCATTTTTTCATTTTGGCGCCCCCATTTTTGTTCAAAACCCCCCTTGTACTTAATTAGGAAAGAAATTTTAGTAATTTGCAGGGGGTATTTCATGGGTGCAAAACCCACCTTTAATTCCTATTTTTTTGGAATGGTTTTTTACTTTGGCGCAGGACATTTTTTTTTCAAAGACCCCCCTTGTATTCTATTAGGATACAGAATTTTGAGTAATCAGGTGAATTTATAGGAGCAAAAAACTACCTTTTATTATCCGATAAATTTTGAATGGGTTTTTTCACTTTGGGGGCGCAGCCCATGTTTTTTCAAAAACCCCCTTGTACTTTTATTAGGATCAGAAATTTGCTAGAATTTCAGTGTATTTCATAGGTGCAAAACCCACCTTTTTTTTTCCCGTATAAATTTTGTAAAGGTGTTTTTCCTTTGGGGCCAAGCCATTTTTATTCAAAGACCTACCTTGTACTTATTTTTGGATACAGAAATTTGTAGTAATTGCGGGTGTATTCCAGGGTAAAACCCACCTTTTTATTATCCGTATAAATTTTTGAATAGGTCTTTTTCATTTTGGCGCCCCCCAATTTGTTCAAAGCCCACCTTGTACTTTATTGGATACAGAAATTTGCTAAAATTGCAGGTGTATTTGATGGTGCAAAACCACCTTTTTACCCGTAACAATTTAAATGTTTTATTTACATTGGCGCCCCCCAGTTTTGTTAAAAGACCCCACTTTGTATTAAATTTTAAATACAGAAACTTGTGGTAACTGTTTTGTATTTCATTGGGTGAAAAAACCCACCTTTTTATTATCCGTAAAAAATTTAAATAGGTTTTTGCATTTTGGTTCCCCCATTTTTTTTCAAATGCCACCTTGCATTTAAAATTTTGGGATCGAAATTTTGTAGTTACTGTTGGTGTATTTAATTGGTGCAAAAACACCCGTTTTTATCCATATAATTTTTTAAAATACTTATTGCACGTGGTGGGGGCCCCTAGTTTTTTTAAAATGCCAATTGT